>CM042416.1:31544185-31839185 GCA_023634145.1 Thymallus thymallus | reverse complement strand
GATCAATACTGGCCGGAGCATTATCTCATGTTTCCTCCTGCAAGGTATGATCAATACTGGCCGGAGCATTATCTCATGTTTCCTCCTGCAAGGTATGATCAATACTGGCCGTAGCATTATCTCATGTTTCCTCCTGCGAGGTATGATCAATACTGGCCGGAGCATTATCTCATGTTTCCTCCTGCGAGGTATGATCAATACTGGCCGTAGCATTATCTCATGTTTCCTCCTGCGACGTATGATCAATACTGGCCGGAGCATTATCTCATGTTTCCTCCTGCGAGGTATGATCAATACTGGCCGGAGCATTATCTCATGTTTCCTCCTGCAAGGTATGATCAATACTGGCCGGAGCATTATCTCATGTTTCCTCCTGCAAGGTATGATCAATACTGGCCGTAGCATTATCTCATGTTTCCTCCTGCAAGGTATGATCAATACTGGCCGGAGCATTATCTCATGTTCCTCCTGCAAGGTATGATCTATACTGGCCGTAGCATTATCTCATGTTTCCTCCTGCAAGGTATGATCAATACTGGCCGGAGCATTGCAGTGGAAAAGCCGTGGTAACTCCTAATCTGACTGACTAAACAGTTGGTCTGTCCGAGCTTAACTGAAAAGCAGCCCATGCAGCAATACCAACTTGGCCATTACACCACCAAACTGATCGAAACCATACACTAAGGCAAGATTAGACTTGAACTGGCAGAAACAAATTCAAACCTAATTTATCCTTGCCTTACCAGACTAGTAGAACATGTTTCTTTGTTTTATGTCTCGATAACGGAAGGCTGGTGTACTGGAAGCCAGAAACAGAAATGACAAATTCAACAATATCCCCTTGCCTTTCATGTTCCGAAGTTTCTTCTGATTGGATCGTCCTTTAAGATTAAAAGGGCATTTTGTTGTGCCTCGAATTACAGTAAGATGCCGTTGGTAGTGGTCAGAGCTGGCTGCGTTGACCTCACAAGACGTTCGAGCAGAGCAACAGCTTCTTCTAGTTAGATCATGTGGTGGGCCAGAGTTTCTCCAGGATTAATAATTTTGTCAGAGACAGAGTGAACGCCAGGGTTGTTCCCCAGGCGGTTGTAAATTACATACTCAAATATGAATTGAAAAAAAAAAGCACAATTCAGTATTTCACAATGGAACTGAGAATATATTTTAACAGCTGCTTTAGAGGGTTCTGGGTTGGAATATTGATTGTTATGTCAGGGCAATGGGGAAGTTGAATGTAATGTAAGTTTAATGTAAGTATGAATGTACGGTTAGATACAGTCTCCATATATGGCTCCGGATATACTCACTATTGAATTAAGCACCAACAGTTCCAAAGGGTTCCAAACAGATTGTTATGATCTGTTGATGGATTTTTGGGAGATTGTGGAATGTCCGTGTACAACCAAAAAGTGATCAGAAGTTTAACAGTGGATGCTTATGTTCAGCCAAACATCTTAAGGTTCAGATGTAGATCTGTGGGGACAAGATAACGTTGAACAGAAATATTCCTGTTTAAACAACAAGTGCCATTAGGGAGCTGTTTCAGAAGTGCCACCTCTCCAAGAGCTGCTAATGGTCCATGCTGAACTTTCATGTTGAGTAATGCTGTTTACATTAGGCCTCAGCCTCCTACATTAGTGTCCTTCAAATGTCTACACCCTGAAGTTCAAGTTTGGCCTTTCAAAATAGTTCACAGACCTCCTAGGTAGTGTCTATTATCGGGAACCTCGGACCAATGGAAGGGGGGGGGGGGGGGGGGGGGGGGGGTTAAGTAGTGTAGGGACTCAGTGAAGTGCTACATTAAAGAATGTGACCATCGCTGCAGGCAGGCACGGCCAGATTGCTTCTTCCTTCGACCACACCATTCTCTCTCTCTCTCTCTCTCTCTCTCTCTCACCTGTAGCATACCATATATGCCCATTGCAAGGTTGGATTCTGTCTCTCTATAGGAAAGAACAAACACTTCCCCCTACAGGTTGGATGCTGCCAGTGTTTGAGGGGATCAGTTTGAGTGCGGCAAGGTGCAGAATCACCAATATTGGTCACATAATAGAGTAGTTTTTGGGATGCAAAGTTATTAGTAAAGTTATTTGAAGATCAGTGATTCTGCGCAGTCCGACTGCAATGAGCAGTTTCAAAACCAGCACTTTCTTTACAGTGCTTTTGTTGTCTCATAAACACTCCCAGATTTCCCACCATTCCCCTCCTGTCCGATAGTCTGAAGAATCCCTGTCCACTCTTCTCCCTGCACGCTTATCTCGCATGCCAGCTAACTGGGGTTAATCCATGTTAAGAATGGCCATACTGTTTCTCTAGTAGGCCCCCCAGGAAGGTCCCGACTCATCTATCACTCCCTCTCTCTCTCTCTCTCTCTCTCTCTCTCTCTCTCTCTCTCTCTCTCTCTCTCTCTCTCTCTCTCTCTCTCTCTCTCTCTCTCTCTTCCTGCTGTCAACACTTCCCCTCATCTTGTAATTGTAAAATTATTAAGTTAGCTTGCGTGAAAATAAGCGAACATTATCTGTCCTCTTTCAATTTCTGGCAGTTCAGCTGTCCTCGTGTTTTGCAGACAAAGCAATCTGCTTTCCCAGTGTCCCTCTAGGACCGCGGCTCTAACACAGGAGTCAGTCCGTCTTAAATGGCCACCTTCCCAGAGTTTCTGATCACCAGATATGAGCGTGCATGTCACCGGCTCTAGCTTTCTAAACGCAATTCAGGGACTGAGCTCAAGCTGACAAATCTACATATTCAAATACATTTGTCCACATGTTTACTCACAAGCACGCATCCAATATCCAATATCTACTGCTTTATGCTCTCTGCTCCGGTCCCTAATCTGTAAATGAAACATGAGAGAAAGAAGGCTTTGTGGGAAGTAAGTTGTTTGGCAGCATAAAGCACACCCCCGAAAAGAGGCCAAATCAATCAATCAATCAAATGTATTTATAAATCCCTTTTTACATCAGCAGATGTCACAACGTGCTATACAAAACAGACCAAACTTCTTCTTTTGTGTAGGTTTTTCTTATTTGTGTTGTCAAACGCACCCCATAGGAGGGGGTCAGGAGCAGGGCCGGAGAAACGAGTCAAACGAAGTGTTGAAAAGACTGATGACGCCGAGCAACAACACGTGCGGCGCGTAAAAAAATCCCATCACAGTCAATCAGGCAGCGGAGGCTAGTCAGGGAGGGGAGTGAGGGAAGAAACCCTACACCAGCCCTGAGTCCTGAGTGCTGCCTCGTGCTGGGGGAGACCCACTGGATGTCACATACATCTTGATTTTTATGAATGCTTTGATAGCTCCCCTGAAGGCACTCCCTCAACCAGGTGGAGAGTATTTATATAAGCGTGTCAAAAAAGAACAGAAATGAGGGGAACGATATTTGCTGATCCCCTCCTACTCAGAGAGAAAAATCTTGCAGTGGTTCTAATTGCTAAGTGGAAATAATTATCCGCACGAATACTCTGGGAAGCGGGTCATTTGGACACACCCTGCTCTGATCACCAGGTGTTGAGGTTGGATGTGTGACCGACATGTGATGTCCGATGGGAGACAAGCCCACATTCCCCTTTAGATGCTTCATTTGTGAGATTGTGTGCGTGTGTGTACGTGATAGGCCTACTGTCAATCAGAGAGCTTCTACGTAAGTATGCAGCATGGGAGATTAAGCACACACTACTTCTGGAGAACACACACATCTACGGTGACCGGCTTTGGGGAATTCTATGCATTGCAGTAGATAGAGATTGGGATCATGCTACATGATGTATATTATTGTACGGAGCCTTAGCTTTCTCATGGTGGGTTTGAATAGTGAACCCACCATAAGAAAGCTGTCATATGCGAGACAGATAAGGTTATGAACTTATGCTTTAACATTTTTTTTTTTTTACCTTTATTTTACTAGGCAAGTCAGTTAAGAACAAATTCTTATTTTCAATGACGGCCTAGGAACAGTGGGTTAACTGCCTTGTTCAGGGGCAGAATGACAGATTTTTACCTTGTCAGCTCGGGGATTCAATCCAGCAACCTTTTGGTTACGGGCCCAACACTCTAAACACTGGGCTACCTGCCGCCCCAACATAACGTAATAGTCTTGTCCACCAGCTGTCTCTCTTAAGCCTGGGGATGGGGTTAAACGTAACATAACCATAGATTGACCTAAATGCTAACTAGACCAATTATAGAGAAGATGCACTTTTTGCTTTCTTTCTTGAGAATGGGCTTATAGCCTACAGTTCAGGTTTAGCAAAATGTTGAGGTTTCGGATACATTTAAAAATGTACTGTTAACAACTTAAAGAGATCTCGCCCACTTTGAGAAGCTGAAGGAAGTGGAGACTAAATCCTATGAAATATCAACTTTTCCTAGTTTTATCCTCTGTGAAATAACTTGGGTACAAACCGCAGTATTAATAGGGTATTTCCTTTTTGAACAACTCATTGGAGAGCAATGAAATCTGCCTTTAAACTGTTCTATGTGCTCATTTGTGTGTCTGTGTGGGTGTGTGTTTTGAGTATGTGTGTTTGTGTGAGTGTGTGGGTGTGTGTTTTGAGTATGTGTGTTTGTGTGAGTGTGTGGGTGTGTGTTTTGAGTATGTGTGTTTGTGTGAGTGTATGAGTGCTAATGTTTCGCGTTCAACATCTCCCTCCTTTGTTAACAACGTAATCATGCAGAGCAAGTACAAAGGTGCCAAGTCAAAGCATAATGAATCCCACCTGTAACACATTTCCACATGTGTTACAGTCTCATCTCAGGATAAAGCCTGGCTGCTGCCAAAGCAAAGGCCAACAAATGGGAAAGTAAGTGTGTTTCACACTTGTGCCCTGTTCAAATGCTCTTAAAATGCATCCTTACTTTCTTCCTTAACTCCTACTTTCCTTGAAGTAATCACTGATCTATCTAGCATGATTGGATAGGTGAGAGAAAGGCTTCCACCGTGTTGAGATGTCAGATCAGTGATTACCCGAGAAAGGGAGGAAGGAGGGATGCGTTTTTCAATGTGTGAATTTATAGACAACAAAGATGGAATAGAAAGAAGAATCTTCTGGAAGGTGAATATGTGGCTTTGAGGTCATTCAGCATGAGACCTCACTACTAACTGTACGCATAACAATATCTTAAACAATTAGAGACTGTTCATCAAGGGCTTTTCTAGGAGCTGAGTATGTAATCATGCCAATGATTAGCTCTGAACCTGCCTATGATG
Organism: Thymallus thymallus; assembly: GCA_023634145.1. Lineage (NCBI taxonomy): Eukaryota > Metazoa > Chordata > Actinopteri > Salmoniformes > Salmonidae > Thymallus > Thymallus thymallus. The sequence continues at coordinate 31,833,978 of CM042416.1, read as the reverse complement.
TTTAACCGCTTTCATTTGAATGACTTTGATCAACCGGAAACATACAGTAACATAGTGTATACACATATATCTGACACTTCTATCCAGAGTGACTTACATTTTACGTATGGGTTTCCCCAGGTATCAAACCCACATTCCTGGTGTTATAAGCACCATACTCTACCAACTGAGCCATACAGGACCACATACAGGCCTAAAGTGCAGCCAGGGAAAGGTGGTGCATTTGATACAGCTCTGATAGACAACCATGCTTCTGTAATAGTACTAACAAGAACCATATCATTTGTAGCTGTGCATTTCCCATAATTCAGTAATTTTACATAAATTAAATTATATAAATCTTCAAAGAGCTGTATTACTCATGCCAGTCCCACTAGCATGTCTCTCCCACAATCCCACTTCAGATGAGGTCTTGCTCACTTAGGACTGGGACAGATAGCAGCATGGTTCCCACTGTTCCCAGTATGGTGTCCCAGTAATCTGTGAGGGCAGGAAGGGGAGGTTAGATTGACTGGATGCCAGAGATCTTTAGCCATGCTCCTCCAGGCCTTTTTGCATTCAGTCAACCTGAGCTCATAATTGTGTGACTAAAACCAGTTGTTCTTTTAATTGAAGCCAACACATTACCCATACCCCACACACACACACCCACACACACTTTTTCGCAGCCCCTCCCCCACCCCGCCAGCCTCAGGTGTGACTCAGGTGATGATTAAAGTATGTGTATGGATCTCTGACAGTCTCACACATCTAATGTCCCTGATAAAACGTCTGATGATGGAGAAATTAGACATTACCGGCATGTTGCATCTTCCATTGTCAGCAGTATATTCACTGCTACTAGATTAACAATTGCTCCTACCTGCAAAACAGATATATTTCAGTATTGTGCTGTTTACTCCTACAGAGTGTCAGAGTAGGACATTATATGGGGCTTTATCTGGTGTTCTGTTGTTATAATAGACCATAATATATATTGGTCGCTCGTAAACATAAATATATGATTCTGAAACCGCATACAGGGAAATAACCCTGTGAAATAGCAGAAGTAAAATTCCCTCTCCTGGATTTATGACTACCCTGGGCATAGCCAATACTTTTATTGTGGTATTACACCAGTTATGGTTAATTTTACACAAACGCCAGCAGGGCCAGCGAGTGCGCTTGAGGGTGTGTGTGAACAGCTTTAAAGAGGTCATTCCTCATCAAGCCTGAAGCACCTCTATCTGCAGAGTGGCACTTCAACATGAAATCTTTGTTAAATTCACAAGCCCAGCCAACTTTCACAAGCCCAGTCGAGACTGAGCAGCATTATGTACGAACAGTTGAAAATAACAGAAAGGTTTTCTCCAAAACTCACAAACGGAAAAAAAAAAATGTGCTCAGGCCAAGGTTTATTTTCACCTGAAGCAGCCATTTATCTTAGCCAGAGCCCAACACTAAACCCTTGTGTATGTTTCTAGGGTCTCTGTGGGTTTGTGTGGTGGGGGGGACGGCAGATTTCAATCCTAATCTTCATATTGTGAAACCGCACCATTTCCTTGCGCTCGAATAATCACGTTTCGCCTGTGTGCTTGGCATATCATTGTGCTGCTAAAAACCTCAACACAGGAGAAGCGATCAGGTCAAAACATTTTGTACGGTGTAACTATCATCTCTTTTGCCATGGTTTACCTTTACAATTATATAACCAGGGGAAAATAAATACTTTAAAAAAAAGTGCACTGTAGTGAGCGTTCGTTTTTTTTTCAATCACTTGGACCATTTGTCAAATGTAAGTAGTATATTTTCAAATCTCTAAGTACAAATCTCTGAACTGATAATTTTCCTCAGGTCCAGCAAAAATGAAGGCAGTAATATACAATGCATTCAGAAAGTATTCAGACCCCTTCCTGTTTCCACATTTTCTTACGGTACTGTATTATTCTAAAATTGATTAAATACATTTTTTGTATGTATTAAAAATAAAAAACAGAAATATCTTATTTACATAACTATTCAGACAGTTTGCTATGAGATTTGAAATTGAGCTCAGGTGCATCCTGTTTCCATTGATCATCCTTGAGATGTTTCTACAACTTGATAGGAGTCCACCTGTGGTAAATTCAATTGATTGGACATGATTTGGAAAGGCACACACCTGTCTATATAAGGCCCCACAGTTGGCTCTGAATACTTTCCGAATGCACTGTACATTATGATGGAAGGTTTAAACATTAAAACACATTTTACAACAGCTTTCAAAATACATTAAGTGTGTGCACTCAGGCCACTACTCTACCACAACACACAATCCAGCTGTATGCGTGTGTATAGTGTGTATGTTCTGTGTGTTTGTACCTGTGTGTTACTCTTCGCAGTCCTCGCTGTTTGATAACGTGCATTTTTATCCGTTTTATTTATCTGATTCTACTGCTCGCTTGAGTTACTTGATGTGGAAGAGAGTTCCATGTAGTCATGGCTCTATGTAGTACTGTGCGCCTCCCATAGTCTGTTCTGGACTTGGGGACTGTGAAGAGACCCCTGGTGGCATGTCTTGAGGGGTATGCATGGGTGTCCGAGCTGTGTGCTAGTAGTAGTATAAAGAGACAGCTCGATAACACTTTTAATGCCCAATATCTGATGTTCAGAACCTTTGATTGTGCATTCATTTGGGGTTTCACAAATCTTCACCCCTGAGTCATTCATGCAAAATCTAAGGTTTTCTAGAAATACCATGAGAACATTTTTATTTAGTAACCAATACATCCGATAATGATAGGCTCACTATTTAGTCATTTTAACTACCATTTACTCCAATGGCAAAGAATACAAGATACATATTTCAAAACAGTTATTTTTTTAAGTGCTGTGTAGGAATAGTCGATGGTAAATATAATTTGGTATCCAATAGCATGTTGAGAAATAGCTCTTCCAGTTTCACTATTCTTATACAGTACATACACATCACCAGAAATAGGGATATTGTAAACCAGTTACCTGCTGTAAAACGTAGCATGGTATTGTCTCGCTGCTTGAAAGTATCAATGACATTCAGATAATGGATGGAATATATTACTATATAATACATATAATATAATACACAGGTATTTCAGCAGTGCGTTGAACACTATGCTTTCATTCAAAATGGAAGCACATCGAGGGACTCTTTCCACTTTGTCCTACTGAAGCACACTGGCTGACGGAGAATGATTATGTAGTTGTAGTATTTGCAGCCACCACATCCATAATATATGTTTTGGTTTTAACTTCCAACATAAATTGATGTCAAATTGATACCTTTATGAGGTACAAATATACACTGCATGACCAAATGTATGTGGACACCTGCTCTTCGAACATCTCATCCCAAAATCATGTGCATTAATATGGAGTTGGTCCTGCTATGACAGCCTCCACTCTTCTGGGAAGGCTGTTGGAACATTGCTGCGGGGACTTGCTTCCATTCAGCCACAAGCCACACCCATTAGTGAGGTTGGGCACTGATGTTGGGCGATTAGGCCTGGCTGGGAGTCGGCGTTCCAATTCATCCCAAAGGTGTTCGATGGGGTTGAGGTCACGGCTTTGTGCAGGCCAGTCAAATTCTTCCACACCGATCTCGACAAACCATTTCTGTATGGATCTCACTTTCTGCACGAGGGCATTGTCATGCTGAAACAGTAAAGGGCCTTCACCAAACTGTTGCCACAAAGTTGGAAGCACAGAATCGTCTAGAATGACGTTGTATGCTGTAGCATTAAGATTTCCCTTCACTGGAACTAAGGGGCCTGAACCATGAAAAACATCCCCAGATCATTATTCCTTCCCCACCTAACTTTACAGTTGTCACTATGCATTGGGGCATGTAGCGTTCTCCTGGCATCCGCCAAACCCAGATTTGTCCGGTGGACTGCCAGATGGTGAAGCGTGATTCATCACTTCGGAGAACGCATTTCCACTGGTCCAGAGTCCAATGGCAACTTTACACCACTCCAGCTCCTTTACACCACTCCAGCTCCTTTACACCACACCAGCTCCTTTACACCACTCCAGCTCCTTTACACCACTCCAGCTCCTTTACACCACTCCAGCTCCTTCAGCATCTGCGGTGTAAGGTGGTCAAGCTACAGTGTTGTTTGTCAGGCCAGGATGAATCCCGAAAATCGGTCTTCTCAAGAAAACGTCTATAGTGTCCGAATGGTGTAGGCTACAAACTAATACCCCTCTTTGAAAAGATGAGACTCACACGAACATGATTGTGTTATCTATTTTGCTCTATGACCCCCACAAGTGTCACGGGACTCGTCTGATGGTAACCCGGTACCGGGATGAAAAATGTATGGTAGAGAATGGGGCATTTCCACGTCAAAGGTATACAGATCATTTTTTTCTGAGCTTTCTTATATTTCTCAAATATAGACACTACTTCCTTTTGATTCATTTTTGGACTATCTATTTGTCCATATGTATGAATCTGGTTGGCAATGCTTTTATATGGGCCAAATTAAACTTTTAATCTAATATTTTTTGTATATATATATATATATATAGATAGATATATATATATATATAAATGTATATAATTTTACAAATTGCAGACCCACCTCAAGCTAGACACTTTGGTGCCCCTTGCCCATTTCAACACTATTTTAGAGGATCAATATGATGTTATCTGTGTTTGTTTCTGTTGAACTCTATGTTTTTCTTAGTTTTTCTTGAAATGTTTCTCTGTTTTGTATTTTTGGAGATCTTTCTTCTCCAAAATGTCTGTCTGTGTGTCAAAATTGTACATGTTAACATGTTTACACAGGGCACAGCCGTAAAAGAGATCAGTCTGTTTTCCCTGTCAAAATAAAGTTTAATAAATCAAATACATATATATATATATATAAATATATATAATATACATACATTTTTTTTACCTACCTACAGGGGTCCTAAAAATCAAAATAAAATTAGCAAAATAATGCTTGGCATGATCATCTTAAAACAATTCCACATGTTATCTTAGCAAACACACAGCCTTGGGCGTATTCCTCCTCGCACCTCGTTACAATAACCCTTGTGTAGACTGGGATTACTGGGCATTTTCAGACAAGTTGTTACACAACAACAACAATAGAGAGAAGCTCCCTCAGGAACCCTTTCTACTCAATTACCCCCTCAGCTTCCGCATTGCCTCCCTGATTGGTGCGGCCACTGACCAATCACTGACCTGTTACTGAGGACATAGGACCATTTAGGACATAGGACCTACTGTAGTTATGTATAGGGTTTCAAACAGAGTGTATATTACTGTAAACGTTCTAAATTTACCAGTAAACAACCAGAATGTTGGTATCTTTCAATGATTTTATGTAATCTATAACGAGACATCTAGTGGCTATTTTGGGTACTTCCGGTTATCACAGGTGTCTGTAATTATCTCTGGCTCTCTCTATGGTCGTATGACATGTAAAATATATGAAATAATTAAATGAGATAATTTAAAAAATAAAAATAGAATGACAAAGCTGTAAAACAAATCCTAAACTATCAATTTAGTGAATAAAATTGGTGTTTAGTGTGAGGTAAGAAAATAATGTCATTGCTGATTAGATGCTTTTTAAAAATGTATTAGGCTATTTTCTCTTGAACCATATGGTTTATCACCTAGAAACTCATAGACAATACGGACACAGATAAAAATATGTATATATATATATATATATATAGTTGAAGTCAGAAGTTTACCTTAGCCAAATACATTTAAACTCAGTTTTTCACAATTCCTGACGTTTAATCCTAGTAAAAATTCCCTGCCTTAGGTCAGTTAGGATCACCACTTTATTATAAGAATGTGAAATGTCAGAATAATAGTAGAGAGAATGATTTATTTCAGCTTTTATTTATTTCATCACATTCCCAGTGGGTCAGATGTTTACATGCACTCAATTAGTATTTGCCTTTAAATTGTTTAACTTGGGTCAAACGTTTTGGGTAGCCTTCCACAAGCTTGTTTTGGCCCATTCCTCCTGACAGAACTGGTGTAACTGAGTCAGGTTTGTAGGCCTCCTTGCTTGCACACACTTTTTCAGTTCTGCCCACTAATGTTCTATAGGATTGAGGTCAGGGCTTTGTGATGGCCACGCCAATACCTTGACTTTGTTGTCCTTAAGCCATTTTGCCACAACTTTGGAAGTATGCTTGGGGTCATTGTCCATTTGGAAGACCCATTTGCGACCAAGCTTTAACTTCCTGACTGATGTCTTGAGATGTTGCTTCAATATATCCACATAATTTTCCTTCCTCATGATGCCATCTATTTTGTGAAGTGCACCAGTCCCTCCTGCACTAAAGCAGCCCCACAACATGATGCTGCCACCCCGTGCTTCACGGTTGGGATGGTGTTCTTCAGCTTGCAAGCCTCCCCCTTTTTCCTCCAAACATAACAATGGTCATTATGGCCAAACAGTTCTATTTTTGTTTCATCAGACCAGAGGACATTTCTCCAAAAAGTATGAACTTTGTCCCCATGTGCAGTTTGAGACCGTAGTCTGGCTTTTTTATGGGGGTTTTGGAGCAGTGGCTTCTTCCTTGCTGAGCTGCTTTTCAGGTTGTCTATATAGGACTTGTTTTACTGTGGATATAGATACTTTTGTACCTGTTTCCTCCAGCATCTTCACAAGATCCTTTGCTGTTGTTCTGGGATTGATTTGCACTTTTCTCACCAAAGTACGTTCATCTCTAGGAGACAGATCGCGTCTCCTTCCTGAGTGGTATGACGGCTTCGTGGTCCCGTGGTGTTTATACTTGCGTACTAATGTTTGTACAGATGAACGTGGTACCTTCAGGCATGTGGAAATTGCTCCCAAGGATGAACCAGACTTGGCTGATTTCTTTTGATTTTCCCATGATGTCGAGCAAATAGGCACTGAGTTTGAAGGTAGGCATTGAAACAAATCCACAGGTACACCTCCAATTAACTCAAATTATGTCAATTAGCCTATCAGAAGCTTCTAAAGCCATGACCTAATTTTCTGGAATTTTCCAAGCTGTTTAAAGGCACAGTCAACTTAGTGTATGTAAACTTCTAACCACTGGAATTGTGATATAGTGAATTATAAGTGAAATAATCTGTCTGTAGACAATTGTTGGAAGAATTACTTGTGTCATGCACAAAGTAGATGTCCTAACCGACTTGCCAAAACTATAGTTTGTTAACATGAAATCTGTGGAGTGGGGTCAATTCCATTCCACCTCAAGTCAATAAATTATTTTGTCTCACGATGAACGCCAATGGAATGCTTTCCCTCTGATAAACTGTAAGTCCAAGCAAGGTCCAAACCTTATCAGTGTCAGACGTATCTCCCATATCTCAGACCCAGATGACCTTTAAGATAAAACTGATCTCTTTACCCCTATTGTAAATTCTATGATGCCATTGTAACAATACCACACAAAAATCAGCACAATATATCCATTTGCATTGGCCACAGTAACCTATTATACCTAGCTTTTGACTTATGTTTTTATTTCATCCAAGGCTATACATTTTGCAGGCTGACTCTCCTACAATCTCTGGAGGATGGAACAGGGTGGGCGCCCTAAAATACCTCCATAATTTGATGTGACCTGATTCTGAGAGTATGTGAGGTGTGTTGGGTGGAGGTCTGGAGCTGTTGTGAGAACGCTGGGCGATCGTGCCTCAGTAAAGAGAGAGCAGTGAGGAGAATAGGAAGAGTGGAGCGTCCCAGCCCAGTGAGAATATGAAGAGTGGAGCGCCCCAGCCCAGTGAGAATAGAAAGAGTGGAGCGCCCCAGCCCAGTGAGAATAGAAAGAGTGGAGCGCCCCAGCCCAGTGAGAATAGGGAGAGTGGAGCGCCCCAGCCCAGTGAGAATAGAAAGAGTGGAGCGCCCCAGCCCAGTGAGAATATGAAGAGTGGAGCGCCTCAGCCCAGTGAGAATAGAAAGAGTGGAGCGCCCCAGCCCAGTGAGAATATGGAGAGTGGAGCGCCCCAGCCCAGTGAGAATAGAAAGAGTGGAGCGCCCCAGCCCAGTGAGAATATGGAGAGTGGAGCGCCCCAGCCCAGTGAGAATAGAAAGAGTGGAGCGCCCCAGCCCAGTGAGAATATGGAGAGTGGAGCGCCCCAGCCCAGTGAGAATAGGGAGAGTGGAGCGCCCCAGCCCAGTGAGAATATGGAGAGTGGAGCGCCCCAGCCCAGTGAGAATATGGAGAGTGGAGCGCCCCAGCCCAGTGAGAATATGGAGAGTGGAGCGCCCCAGCCCAGTGAGAATATGAAGAGTGGAGCGCCCCAGCCCAGTGAGAATATGAAGAGTGGAGCGCCCCAGCCCAGTGAGAATATGAAGAGTGGAGCGCCCCAGCCCAGTGAGAATAGAAAGAGTGGAGCGCCCCAGCCCAGTGAGAATAGAAAGAGTGGAGCGCCCCAGCCCAGTGAGAATAGAAAGAGTGGAGCGCCCCAGCCCAGTGAGAATAGAAAGAGTGGAGCGCCCCAGCCCAGTGAGAATATGAAGAGTGGAGCGCCCCAGTCCAGTGAGAATAGAAAGAGTGGAGCGCCCCAGTCCAGTGAGAATAGAAAGAGTGGAGCGCCCCAGTCCAGTGAGAATAGAAAGAGTGGAGCGCCCCAGCCCAGTGAGAATATGAAGAGTGGAGCGCCCCAGTCCAGTGAGAATAGAAAGAGTGGAGCGCCCCAGCCCAGTGAGAATATGAAGAGTGGAGCGCCCCAGTCCAGTGAGAATAGAAAGAGTGGAGCGCCCCAGTCCAGTGAGAATAGAAAGAGTGGAGCGCCCCAGCCCAGTGAGAATAGAAAGAGTGGAGCGCCCCAGCCCAGTGAGAATATGAAGAGTGGAGCGCCCCAGCCCAGTGAGAATATGAAGAGTGGAGCGCCCCAGCCCAGTGAGAATAGAAAGAGTGGAGCGCCCCAGCCCAGTGAGAATATGGAGAGTGGAGCGCCCCAGCCCAGTGAGAATAGAAAGAGTGGAGCGCCCCAGCCCAGTGAGAATAGAAAGAGTGGAGCGCCCCAGCCCAGTGAGAATAGAAAGAGTGGAGCGCCCCAGCCCAGTGAGAATATGAAGAGTGGAGCGCCCCAGCCCAGTGAGAATATGGAGAGTGGAGCGCCCCAGCCCAGTGAGAATATGAAGAGTGGAGCACCCCAGCCCAGTGAGAATAGAAAGAGTGGAGCGCCCCAGCCCAGTGAGAATATGAAGAGTGGAGCGCCCCAGCCCAGTGAGAATATGGAGAGTGGAGCGCCCCAGCCCAGTGAGAATAGAAAGAGTGGAGCGCCCCAGCCCAGTGAGAATATGGAGAGTGGAGCGCCCCAGCCCAGTGAGAATAGAAAGAGTGGAGCGCCCCAGCCCAGTGAGAATAGAAAGAGTGGAGCGCCCCAGCCCAGTGAGAATAGAAAGAGTGGAGCGCCCCAGCCCAGTGAGAATATGAAGAGTGGAGCGCCCCAGCCCAGTGAGAATATGGAGAGTGGAGCGCCCCAGCCCAGTGAGAATATGAAGAGTGGAGCGCCCCAGCCCAGTGAGAATAGAAAGAGTGGAGCGCCCCAGCCCAGTGAGAATATGAAGAGTGGAGCGCCCCAGCCCAGTGAGAATATGGAGAGTGGAGCGCCCCAGCCCAGTGAGAATAGAAAGAGTGGAGCGCCCCAGCCCAGTGAGAATAGAAAGAGTGGAGCGCCCCAGCCCAGTGAGAATAGAAAGAGTGGAGCGCCCCAGCCCAGTGAGAATAGAAAGAGTGGAGCGCCCCAGCCCAGTGAGAATAGGAAGAGTGGAGCGCCCCAGCCCAGTGAGAATAGAAAGAGTGGAGCGCCCCAGCCCAGTGAGAATAGGAAGAGTGGAGCGCCCCAGCCCAGTGAGAATAGAAAGAGTGGAGCGCCCCAGCCCAGTGAGAATAGAAAGAGTGGAGCGCCCCAGCCCAGTGAGAATAGAAAGAGTGGAGCGCCCCAGCCCAGTGAGAATATGAAGAGTGGAGCGCCCCAGCCCAGTGAGAATAGAAAGAGTGGAGCGCCCCAGCCCAGTGAGAATAGAAAGAGTGGAGCGCCCCAGCCCAGTGAGAATATGAAGAGTGGAGCGCCCCAGCCCAGTGAGAATAGGAAGAGTGGAGCGCCCCAGCCCAGTGAGAATAGAAAGAGTGGAGCGCCCCAGCCCAGTGAGAATATGAAGAGTGGAGCGCCCCAGCCCAGTGAGAATAGAAAGAGTGGAGCGCCCCAGCCCAGTGAGAATATGAAGAGTGGAGCGCCCCAGCCCAGTGAGAATAGAAAGAGTGGAGCGCCCCAGCCCAGTGAGAATAGAAAGAGTGGAGCGCCCCAGCCCAGTGAGCCCTATTGTACTCCAGAGTGTCTGAGAGATCTTGAGTTGTCAGTTCACGTCACATAGAAACCTCCACTCTGCTGATGGGAGGATTGGCTGTTTCCCTCTCTATTTCCCTCTCTATTTCCCTCTCTATTTCCCTCTCTATTTCCCTCTCTATTTCCCTCTCTATTTCCTTCTCTATTTCCCTCTCTATTTCCCTCTCTATTCCCCTCTCTATTTCCCTCTCTATTTCCCTCTCTATTTCCCTCTCTATTTCCCTCTCTATTTCCCTCTCTATTTCCCTCTCTGTTTCCCTCTCTATTTCCCTCTCTATTTCCCTCTCTGTTTCCCTCTCTATTTCCCTCTCTATTTCCCTCTCTATTCCCCTCTCTATTTCCCTCTCTATTCCCCTCTCTATTTCCCTCTCTATTTCCCTCTCTATTTCCCTCTCTATTTCCCTCTCTGTTTCCCTCTCTATTTCCCTCTCTATTTCCCTCTCTATTTCCCTCTCTATTTCCCTCTCTATTTCCCTCTCTCTTTCTTTCTTTCTTTCTTTCTTTCTTTCTTTCTTTCTTTCTTTCTTTCTTTCTTTCTTTCTTTCTTTCTTTCTTTCTTTCTTTCTTTCTTTCTTTCTTTCTTTGTATGTTTCTCTCTCTCTCTCTCTCTCTGTATGTTTGTATCTCTCTCTCTCTCTCTCTCTCTCTCTCTCTCTCTCTCTCTCTCTCTCTCTCTCTGTGTCTGTGTCTGTGTCTGTGTCTCTGTTTCTGTCTCTGTTTCTGTTTCTGTCTCTGTCTATCTCTCTCTCTCTCTGTCTGTGTCTCTGTCTCTGTCTCTGTCTCTGTCTATCTCTCTCTCTCTGTCTTTCCCTCTCCCAGTCCTCCTTCCCTTATCCCCGGCTCACCATTGTTGTGTTAGAAGTACCAGAGTTTTGACAGCTGTGCTTGGGTCGCTGTGACGGCAGTCTGGAGGGAAGGGTGTGTATGTCTGCCTGAGTGAGTGTGTGAGGCAGGTTAGCATTTTTCCTGAATGAATCTTGTTCTGGCAGCAGCTCTGCAGAGTGGTCACTCTTCCAACTCTCCCAGTCTCACGTCAGAATTAGACGTTCATTCATGTTTCTCAAAATTAAAATTCAGAAATTGTTCCAAGCGTCAAATTTGAAAGTGTTAACTCTGACTTTTTAAGGGTTAAGGGAAAAGTTCAGGCATTAACTCCAAATTCTTAAGGTTAGGCATTAAGGTAAGGGTTAAGGTTTGGGATAGGCATACAAATATATATATACAGTGGGGAGAACAAGTATTTCATACACTGCCGATTTTGCAGGTTTTCCTACTTACAAAGCATGTAGAGGTCTGTAATTTAAAAAAAAAAATACAGAAAATCACATTGTATGATTTTTAAATAATTAATTTGCATTTTATTGCATGACACAAGTATTTGACACCTACCAACCAGTAAGAATTCCGGCTCTCACATACCTGTTAGTTTTTCTTTAAGAAGCCCTCCTGTTCTCCACTCATTACCTGTATTAACTGCACCTGTTTGAACTCGTTACCTGTATAAAAGACACCTGTCCACACACTCAATCAAACAGACTCCAACCTCTCCACAATGGCCAAGACCAGAGAGCTGTGTAAGGACATCAGGGATAAAATTGTAGACCTGCACAAGGCTGAGATGGGCTACAGGACAATAGGCAAGCAGCTTGGTGAGAAGGCAACAACTGTTGGCACAATTATTAGAAAATGGAAGAAGTTGAAGATGACGGTCAATCTCCCTCGGTCTGGGGCACCATGAGGGATCAGCCCAGAACTACACGGCAGGACCTGGTCAATGACCTGAAGAGAGCTGGGACCACAGTCTCAAAGAATACCATTAGTAACACACTACGCCGTCATGTATTAAAATCCTGCAGCGCACGCAAGGTCCCCCTGCTCAAGCCAGCGCATGTCCAGGCCCGTCTGAAGTTTGCCAATGACCATCTGGATGATCCAGAGGAGGAATGGGAGAAGGTCATGTGGTCTGATGAGACAAAAATAGAGCTTTTTGGTCTAAACTCCACTCGCCGTGTTTGGAGGAAGAAGAAGGATGAGTACAACCCCAAGAACACCATCCCAACCGTGAAGCATGGAGGTGGAAACATCATTCTTTGGGGATGCTTTCCTGCAAAGGGGACAGGACGACTGCACCGTATTGAGGGGAGGATGGATGGGGCCATGTATCGTGAGATCTTGGCCAACAACCTCCTTCCCTCAGTAAGAGCATTGAAGATGGGTCGTGGCTGGGTCTTCCAGCATGACAACGACCCGAAACACACAGCCAGGGCAACTAAGGAGTGGCTCCGTAAGAAGCATCTCAAGGTCCTGGAGTGGCCTAGCCAGTCTCCAGACCTGAACCCAATAGAAAATCTTTGGAGGGAGCTGAAAGTCCGTATTTCCCAGCGACAGCCCCGAAACCTGAAGGATCTGGAGAAGGTCTGTATGGAGGAGTGGGCCAAAATCCCTGCTGCAGTGTGTGCAAACCTGGTCAAGAACTACAGGAAACATATGATCTCTGTAATTGCAAACAAAGGTTTCTGTACCAAATATTAAGTTCTGCTTTTCTGATGTATCAAATACTTATGTCATGCAATAAAATGCAAATTAATTACTTAAAAACAAAAAATTAATTTTTGTTTTAGATTCCGTCACTCACAGTTGAAGAGTACCTATGATAAAAATTACAGACTTCTACATGCTTTGTAAGTGGGAAAACCTGCAAAATTGAATACTGACTTGTATCACAGGTGATACATGGGCCACTAGCTAGCACAGCCACAAAGTCATAAAATCACATTTTTAACCAAACCCTAATCTTAACCCTAACCACACTGCTAACCTTAATGCCTAACCCTAATTTTAAATTATACCAAAAAGCTAACTTTTGTTTTCAGGCATTTTTACAATATAGCCAATTTTGACTTTGAAGCTGGCCTATCTAGCGGAAATCACTTAGTCCTGCCTCCGGGACAAGATGTGAAGGCTTCTTCGGTCTACAATATCTGGGTATGCAAATGCAGTGTGTGTCTCTGCTCTCTTTGTCTGTGTTCCTGGGACTTTGTACGAGCATGTTTGTCTTAGGCAGTACGTGTATTGTATCTCGGGGTAGGCTGTTACAGCACGGCACAGCACAGTAAGACATTTTGCCCTGATTTGTATTGCTGAGAGGCAATCTGGGCTTGGGGATAAAACACCAGGAATGTGTGCTAGGTGCTAGGTGCGGCTAGTGGCTTAGCCCTGCTGGATCACGGGGAGCACGGCCAGGCCAGCCACATGAGGCTCAGATGATTCAGTCAGCCACTCAAAACACACACATGGGGACAAACGCTCACCCAGGGCTCCTGGGATGTGACAGGAGCTGTAGGGCTTGGAGGAGGACCATCTCAACAACAAAGATGATGATAATGGATTGGGTTTCTATGACGCCCCACTGGGCACACACTGGTTGAATCCACATTTTTTCCACTTCATTTCAATGAAATTACATTGAGCCAACGTGGAATTGTGCCCAGTGGGGGTCTTCCAGGTGCTCAGAAGGTTTTAATATAGGGAGAATTCAACTCATCCACTACCTGATAATGATGCTGACTGATGATAATGGTTCTAGAGATGATAATGATAATATAGAGTGTAAAACAGTATACCTAATTGTGGGTAAGGCCTTACCTATGGCCCACAGCCTGTTGTGAATAACCATTATTACCACTCCTCTCTCTCTCTCTCTCTCTCTCTCTCTCTCTCAAAGAGATTATGAGTGTTTGTTACCATATATCTGTCTCAACACTGTCACTGTCAACAGCTACGGTGACGCTGTGGCACGTGCCGAGATATCTGGCTTATTGCTCCATGCCCGTCAATGGCGTCACAGCAGGGCTGTAAAACACACACACCTTCTAGAGGCCAGAGACTTTTATTGCAGGTGCTTTTCCTCCAGTGGAATCTTATCAGCTGATAGCTGTGCTCAGGAATATTTGCTAATGATTAAAGACAGGAATGCCCTAACCAAGGTGCTGACTTGAATTCCAGTCAAGATGCGAAATTGAAGTATCACATAATTGTTGTTAGAAATCCTGGGACCTGGGATTTGAAAGTCAACAAGACCATAACCGCAGTCCAACAAAGTGTTTTTGTTTGGATCCTTCCCTGTTGTTTTTAGGACAGACATAACATGTGGTAGAAGGAACCAGGAAGTGTTTCTTCTTTTCCTAAGCTTGTCTAGGAACCTCATAAAAGCACAGGACATCCTGCGGTCATTTAATGACATGGCACACATTGTAATCAAATGAGTCAAATAAACACTCCTAGTCATGCCATCCAGTATACTGTGTCTACCTAAGATTCACATTGTTTGGGAGCTGATAAATTATGATTGTAGTATGTAGAGGGATGCTGTTCAGGGACACACACACACACACACACACACACACACTAGCAGCAAAACCAAAATGTGACATATGTTGGACACTAGTCGTGATATTCAAAAATTGCAAGTAGACAGTTAAAGTAGACAGTTAAAGTAGACAGTTAATCATAGCAGTAAAGCATTTGGTTTATTCATACAAATGTTATATCCGATTGAGGGGCACTAAGGGGCACTCAATGAGCTCTATGTGTGTAATCTTTAAAAAAGCTAGTTAGTTGTTGTGTGTTTAACGGTAGTAATATGACTGGGTCTCTCCACACATATTATTGCCCGACTGTCTCTGTGTGTTTTCTGTTATTTATCGCCACCAACTGGTTGAAATGGGCTGTTGCTACTTTAGTGTCAATTCTAAGCATTTGTTTTTCAATGACTTGTAATTGGTATTGAGACATAATGTGCAAATACATTAATGTGTGTTTCTTGGAATCAAACAAATAGTTGTATGCCAAAAAGAGCAAAACACCAAATTGGCTTAAAAGCAGTGTGAGTTCCACAGTAGAATTAACAGAAACAGATGTTTCACAAATCTTTAAAATGTGGCTGAAAAACAATTCCCTTAAAAGGAGAAAAGGTCAACATGTTGACATTGTTCTCTGATAATTATAATGTCTGTTTTCCATTGAGTATTGTTTACAGAAATTGCCCATTCATAATTGATTTAAATGTTATACTGCTTTCTTGAGGATATGGCAATAAAATAGTCCATAAAAATGCCATAGTTTCAGCAGGGTAGTATGAGCGTTTAAAACACGGACATCAACAATGCGACTCCACGCATAATAAGAATACAGTCAGAAAGATCTAAATCCTATACTGTATTACTGAGTAGTAAAGTAAAAAGCACTCTATTACTCATTGAAATGATATACTGTATCCTATGTGATTAAAATTGACTATGATGTATATGGTGTTGCACCTCTCCAGGTTCCATACCAGTATTCACTTTAATTGTTGCTATAGATAACCACATCCTCGCTCTCTCGCTCTCGCTCTCTCGCTCTCTCGCTCTCTCGCTCTCGCTCTCTCTCTCTCTCTCTCTCTCTCTCTCTCTCTCTCTCTCTCTCTCTCTCTCTCTCTCTCTCTCTCTCTCTCTCTCTCTCTCTCTCTCTCGCTCTCTCTCTCTCTGTCTATCTCTCTCTCTCTCGCTCTCTCTCTCTCTCTGCTCTGTCAGACCCTCCTGTGATTTAGGGAACCACATAAAGCCTCCTGGCTACTGTTATGGCCCACACTCACATGCTTTGGCTGCTGCTGTTGTCTGGGAGCACAGGGCAGGCCATAGAGTTTGCCTGCTCCAGCTGAGAGGAGACGACCCACTGGGGTTTTTCCATGATGAGAACTTGACTGTTGCAGGCAGAGGAGGCAGTGGGTCAGGGCCTAAACTACTGCTCCCACCCCTCCTCTATCCCCTTTCCCCCCCATCAACTCATGATCCGGCCCGTAAGTTAGAGCAGGGGGGAGAGAGAGACTGAGAGAGACACAGAAAAAATGTGTGAGAGAGAGAGAGAGAGAGAGAGAGAGAGAGAGAGAGAGAGAGAGAGAGAGAGAGAGAGAGAGAGAAATAGGGTTCTACTGATAGCGGCTGTTTTCACAGCCACTGCCGCTTCCTTTGATCACATCGCTTGGGGGAGAGGGGGGTCGTGTGTCGCTGCCAAAGGTCAGCAATATATTACACTCCTAAAAGTGATTACTGAAATTCTTAAGTGAAACCATTCTGCTGCCAGGGTGTGCTGTAATCCCCCGCGGCGTTGTCTGGGACGCACGGGGGCCTCCAAGGATCCCTGGGCCCGGGCCGACCGGCTGTAGCCTCTCTCTGGAGGTTTTTATCGAGAGAGAGAGAGAGAGAGAGAGAGAACGAACATGGAAACATGAGGTATCCAGTTGCAATATCATTGGGTCAGAGAGGTAGTGTCAGGAACTAGAAACACGCACACACTTCAAAGGCCAGAGCAGCCGCAAATTAAGCTGGAGCATTGGACACGACAGTAAGTGCCCTTAACATCAGAAACAGGGTGAGCAATGTCTGGTTTGTGTTCATCTCCCTAGCTCTGTTTTGTTGCACGGAGACTCCCCAGCTTTTCTGCCTGCGCACTGCTACGCTGTAGGTGATGTACTAAAATAGGTGAATCAAATGTTTTAGATTGAGCAAATCATTGATAATTGCATCAATTGAGTTGTAACGGAAAGTAGCTAAACATTGCAACTTGCCACCCCTGTGTTTTGTACTAAAGCAATGGAAAATCTGACTCTTTTCGTTGTAGTACAGCTGAAAGTGATCATTTGAGGACAGTGTATGTCTCTGTAATGTACAGTTATTAGGCTCAAATACAAGTTTTCCCAATTCATTAGAGGTAGCAAGTATAGAAACCCCACACATTTAACAATGATTTACCAATTTAGGACTAAGTCCATTAGAATCACTTATAAAAAGAGAAGTGACGCCTACTCATTTATTTGTGTGTGTTTATGTTGAGTGCGTACGCTTGCATGCATGTCTTTGTGTGTCTGTGCGTACGTCTGCGTACGTGTGCATGCGTGTTGTTGCATGTTTGCATTCGTGAGTGTGTGTGTGTACCTGTGCGTGTGCGAGCACATGAGGACACATACCAAAAGAGCTGAGACGACGCCAACATGAGCTAAACAAGAATTATGTGAAGTCATGCTCTATGAAACTTTATATGTATTTCCTCTTATTTAGTATTTGCACTGGGCTACTGAGTGGGAAGAGGAAGTGAGAGGAGGTATGCCTGTGACTGGACTTGGTCGTGCCAGGAATAACAGAGCGCACCTCGGTCCTTAGCCTCGTTAGTGTGTGGAAAACAGTTCCCAGAAGACACAACAGGGTGTAAATACGGTTAAAACCCCTTCAGAATGCAGTTAACCCCATGCCAAGTTCTCCCTCTGTCCTTAGAGACAGAGTGAAAATGGCATTGAGCACGAGCGTAGGCTCCAAAAAAGTTGTAACCCATGTTGCACGTCTCATAAATTTAAGAGAAGGAATTTAAAGAGAATTTCATCGAGCATAAAATTCACACACGCTGATACCATAGGAAGTCAACACTGTGGGAGTCAACACACAGGATCATGTCACTGTTCGTGACCTTTTGATTTGGGGGGGGGGTCTACGTTATTTCTTCCTTGACCTTTTCAGTGCTTACGATGCTTATGCAATACTAGTAAGCCTACCTTCCATTGAAAAAAAGCACAGGTCCACCACCCAAAGGACATCCAGCCAACTTGACACTGTGGGAAGCACTAGAGTGAACATAGGCCAGTATCCCAGCATCCCCATATTCAATATTAGGAAGTTGTTCCTAACGTTTTGTATACTCAGAGTAGATAGTACATTATAAATCTATAATATAATATTATAATAATAGAACACACATACAATTAATTGTTTTACCTTTTATGTAGTCTGATTTAACACATGTAATTACAAAACTCTATCATGGAAAGTTCTACATTCTAAATATATATACCTTCTTTCATGGAGTATCGACATTATAGTTGTTCAATCAGATGGTAAAACGATGGAGTGTATCCATGTTAAAATTATTATTTAATTTCACAGTTCTCTTATGTGCTTTGCCTTAATGTCATGTGTGGATGTCCTTGTCCCATCGCGCTCTAGCAACTCCTGTGGCGGGCCGGGCGCGTGCACGTACAAGTCGCCAGGTTTACGGGTTAAGCGTTCATTGTGTCAAGAAGCAGTGCGGCTTGGTGGGTTGTGTTTCGGAGGACGCACGGCTCTCAACCTTCGCCTCTCCAGAGTCCGTACGGGAGTTGCAGCGATTGGACAAGACTGTAACTACCAATTGGGGAGAAAATTATTTAAAAAAATATATATAATAATAAACGTGTTAACGGCACTTACTTGTTGCCAAGTTAGACAAAAGTCTACGTTGCCCATGGCTCAATTAATTATTGACGTAATTATATGATTCAGCTGAAATTATATGATTCCAATTACTGAACATATCTACACACCACACACACAGACTATTTTCCTTTCTCTGCACAGGCACAGCTTGATAGCTCCATCAGTGCAGATGATGTCATCCAAGACTTGTGGTGTTCTCTGCTTTAAGATTGGTCTCTCAGAGGCTGCAGACATGCCACACAGGATTCCACCAATTAGTACGCAGGACCTCTGAGTGGACGAAAAGGCTCCATCTGGTGCTGTTTACCTCTGTCTTTATTGTTCAAGCTTTATGATCTAGCCTATGTAGTTCTTTCATTTGAGAAGCCATTCATCTGGTTACTGTCCAGTATCTTGGCCTCGTCAACAACACTCTGTGGGTCCAGCGCGTTGAGGGCAAGTCGAGAATGGAGTGAGAAAGTAAATAGAATCTGTATGATAATAATTGCATAATTCACCAGTAATTCTATAGGCAGTGCAGGGCCAGCGATAACATGTGGATTGATGTTGGCCATTAAAAGAGCTAGAGTTCTGGGATAGGGGCTGGGGGTTGCAGGCAGGCAGCCTCCCTCCCCTCCCAGGGCCAGCAGCATTGTATATCAGCATGTTGTCACCTGGGCTGATGTCACGGCAGGTCCTTCGGCTAAGAAAACACAGTCTGTCTTCAGTAGGTGACCAGTGCAAAGGCTCACTCACTACCTAGTAATGTGCTTCTCATGCGGAGGGGTGCGCTGCACGGGTTCACAGCCATTAAGAATGTCATCTACAGTATAGCCTAATCTCTATTCCTGGTCTGTAACAAGAGTGGTTTAAACAAACCAAAGTAATCAGAGTCATCTTGGAATTGATAGAACTACAAAAGAGATCAAGGCCTTGCAGACTAATCTGCAAAAATGCATTTTACAGATGTGATATGAATTTTATACAGTTATGACCAGAATGAGAAAGGTTTAAATGAATTGTCTACTGTATTTAGAGTTACAGCCAGGACATTGTGGAGAGGGGTCGTGGCCCAGCTTTTTACAGATTTTCTTTAACCATCACACCATGGTATGACTTTTGTTTCTGGACTTGTCAACCTAAGGAGTCTCTCATATGAACACTTGCTCATTTCACACACTACACTCACGGGACCTTGGAATAATCTGAAAACCTTCTCTGTAAGGGCAATTTGTCCCTTGGTGCATCCACATGAGTTATATCTCTCCCTGTGAACAGGGTCACTCGTGTTTATCTTTTCATGATCTCTCCCCCGTTGTCAGGACAACTCTGTTATTCTAGGAAGTAACGCAGCAGCAAGGTTCATTATGGGCACATGCATGTTTGGATATAAGCACAGGGGATGTAATTTAGTCAAAGGACAACTTAAGTTTCAATGCACCACTGTAGTGCGTTTCAGGTTACCATGGTAAATTGCCCATACAGCTCCATATCTTGAGTTTAAGTAAATTATTCCATTATTTGTGTATATTTATTTTTATTAACTATTGGCCAGATACTCATTTGAGTATCTGAGAACAAAAATTGCTTCATCTACACAGACCAACTATAACACAGTCTAAGACATTTCCCCTCGGGGATCAATAAAGTACCTATCTATCTATCAGCTCGATTGTCATTGTAAGCCTTTAAAAAAAAATCGCTTTGAACTTCTTACCAATTCCTCTCAAAAGCATTTCCCTAATGACAAACCAACTCAAAATGAGAAGACAATCCACAGATAAAAAGTATGTTATGTATTCTAACACAATGTATAGTTATTGACACCTGTTGAATCGTTGCATCGTGTAAAGAACTGCCGATGGTGAAAACTAACATCTTTATTCTTAAAATCGGACATTGAACAAAGCAATTGAATAAGTCTAAAACATGATGGAAGATTGCGTCACATAGCTAATAATAACAGCATGATGGCAAAAGAAAACGAGCTCTCTATAACAAATCTGGTAGCAAAAGGGTTTCAAAAAAGATCACGCTGGTTCCATTATGTGGCATGCTGAGCCAGGAAGGCTCTTATCCTCTGCAGCAGCTCCTTCTTCACGCTGTCAGGCACCAGAACTGAGGGCGAAATAAAAAGACACAGTATCAGGTTTGGGTTATGACAGTGGTGTCATGATCAACTTTACGGAAGTTATTGAACAGAGGAACGAGGAAAAAAGGTACTGGATACACAACAGCGAAAAGCACAAGGCCTAAATACCTCTTCCTTTAGGGGTGATTTCTACCACAAGGTCCTCGACAGTCACATGCTCCAAGCCCTTTTCTTTGATGACATCTGCAAAACAGTTACATGATGAGTGGCATGATGGTTACACAGCTGGATGCATTGGCGATAATCGAATAAGTGTTTTACAGTGTCAGAGAGACAAATGAGATTTGTCCTGTTTAAAAATAATACAATAATGTTTATAAAGTACTAGCCACCTAGCAAATTATGAAGTTGGCTTTAGCTAACCCAGATAAGACTAACCCAGATAAGACTAACCCAGATAAGACTAACCCAGATAAGACTCCAAATCTCATAACTAGCTACCAAGAGGCCATTTCAGGTTATCAATGAAGTTAGAGTAGCTAGCATGTCGAACTCTCTCAGATGGCATGGCTGCTGGCAAAGTTGGTATACTTTAGAAAAGCAAACAATTACAACATTTACTGAATAAGACTCACATTCCTTTTAATCTTCCACCCAGAATTTAGCAGAGAACAATATTCAGTTTATTAAAAATAATAAATAAAAAAACACCAGTCAGGATACGGACAGCTCAAGAGCTATGCTTAGATCTGCAGAAAAATATAAATATAATGTTCTACATAGAATTAAGCATAATGATTATGGCTCTAGAAGAAGGCGTTTCAAAATGCAAAATTCTCCAACTCCAACTCCGGACCACCACCCCAGTCATCCTCACATACTTTGGGACGCGTTAGATTTCTGGGGTGCATGACGCCCCTGAGTGAACGACAGATTTTTACCTTGTCAGCTCTGGGATTCGATCCGGCAATCCTTTCAGTTACGGGCCCAACACTCTAACCACTCGGCTACCTGCCTCCCCAATGCATGACGCCCCTGAGTGTCATAGACAGTCACCATTCCCATTATCCACTTTTCATGACATCCCCACCACACATGACAGTAACTCTTACCTTTGCACTGAGCTTTCAGCTGATCCCTCCATCCGCATTCAGTGAGTTTGGCTCTGAGCAACTCCTTCAACCTGTGGATCAAGCAGATGAAGCAAGAACAATGACCAGAGTGGATGGGATCCCCTTAGGATGAACTAGAAATGTGGGAAATGTTCTTACCGCTCTCGCTCACCCATCTCAGTTAACTTCTGATTAATTGTTGTTCTCATCTTGGAAGCTTTGCTCATATTCTTTAAGCTGGAGAAACAAAACAAGTGAGATTCAAAATGAGTTTGTGTTGTGGAGTCAGCTAGCTATCATTAATAGTTGATAACAGTTTAATAGTAACAGCCTACAAAGAAGGTGGACAGCTGTCTTGCATTAAAAACGTTAGGTTTTGCTTGCTATGCTAACTGTTGACAAGCGTAACGTATTTCAGGCAGGAAAACAAGCTAGCTAACTATCTGATACTATCTGATACTTGGTGTTAATAAAGCTACATGGCTATTAAGGACGTACATATCTCCAACTTACCCAAAACGTTCGGTGAAATGTGCATGCTGCCAATAAAAATGAACACTGGCTAACTAGTTAGCCACAGCTAATTGTTGTGTCCCACAAGTAATAAGGACCCCCCGGAAACCGTTGATATAAAAAAAGGTTCCTACCTTTTAATGAAGTACTATCGTTATGCCACTAGGTGGCAGCGTTTATCAACAACTCAGATTATAACAGACTCAACGGTTGCAAGGTGTTACATAGACGAGATCAGATGTTCTTACAATGCCTTTTATTCTACATGGGACCACGAAGTACTGTTTTTGGCAAGTATTAGATGGTTAAGAAGAATAACACTGAGTCTGGGTTAAGACCATTTTATTAAATCTTGAAACTCCATACTGCTAAATGACAAAATGTAAAAATACAAATATTATGACATCAGTTTTTTTATTTTTTTATTTCACCTTTATTTAACCAGGTAGGTCAGTTGAGAACAAGTTCTCATTTACAACTGCGACCTGGCCAAGACAAAGCAAAGCAGTGCGACAAAAAAACAACACAGAGTTACACAGTAAACAAACGTACAGTCAATAACACAAGAAGATCTATATACAGAGTGCAAATGTAGTGCAAAATGCAGTAAGGTTAGGAAGACAATAAATAGGCCATAGTGGTGAGATAAATTACAGATTAGCACAATCACTGGAATGATGGATGTGCAAATTATGATGTGCAAATAGAGATACTGGAGTGCAATAATAAAATAAATATGGGGATGAGGTAGAAGAGTTGGCTATTTACAGAAGGGCTATATACAGGTACAGTGATCGATAAGCAGCTCTGACATCTGATGCTTAAAGTGAGGGAGATAGGAACCTCTAGCTTCAATGATTTTTGCAATTCGTTCCAGTCATTGGCAGCAGAGAACTGGAAGGAATGGCGGCCAAAGGAGGTGTTGGCTTTGGGGATGACCAGTGAAATATACCTGCTGGAGCGCATGCTACGGGTGGGTGTTGCTATAGTTTAGACCTCAGGTGTTCTGTTTTTGATGTCTAAAAATCAACTTCCGTCAATTTGTAATGCAGTCAAAGATGCTGTATTTCAGATTTAAATTTTCACCACTTCTAATATGATGTTGGAACAATGTCTATGCCCTACCTGGAAAATCGTCATAATTGTATTGAAAATAATTTGCTGAAGAAATAACATATTGTAAGACTTTAAACTAACACCTAGCGACCTTGTCAAGAAGTTCTGACCTTCTGGCGTAATGGTTAAGGTATTGATTTGACAGTCGCTGGGCCAGGGTTGAAGCCACGGTCGGGTCTACCCTTCAAATTCACTACACTGATGTCAGAAGTATGTCTTCACTGAAGACGATGTGGGCGATGAAGCTACGTAAAGCCATTAATTTCCAATGGAGGAAGTAATGTGGGCAGGAGGACCATTGGGAAATGCAAGCATGGGCGAGGACATGAACAGGGTGGGACCAACGTTGGGGAAAGGGAAACTTCTTATGCAAATCCTCAGCGACATCACACTGCTATTGACCAATCGAACCTCACTATAGCTCCCAGCTCCTACTGGATTGGTTGTTGATACCTAGCATGCCTGCCAACACGCAAGAGGGCGAGGTGGAATAGAGTGCTAGTTAAGCGGGCCGGTTAAGGTCTAGGCTTGACAGTCGATAGAACCGTATTCGAGTCCCGGTCGGCGCTACCCCTTGAATTTGCTACAATAGCAAATAAATGGCCTAACTCTCACTGTTGGGTTTTTTCAAAACCTCATTTTTTTGGTTATAAATTGGCTAGAGATCCAGATCCAGATCTCTACATATGACAACATGTTTACACAGGCAGTCCAATTCTGATCTTTTGCCAAATTATTGTCAAAAGATATGATGTGATTGGTCATAATATTAGAATTGGACTGCCTGTGTAAACGTAGCCCACGTGTCTGAAACTCCTTTTCAAATGAGTCAAAGAAAATCCACCATCATGTTTGATCCTCCTTTAAACCAACTCTAAGATACAGTGGGGAGAACAAGTATTTGATACACTGCCGATTTTGCAGGTTTTCCCACTTACAAAGCATGTAGAAGTCTGTAATTTTTATCATAGGTACTCTTCAACTGTGAGTGACGGAATCTAAAAAAATCCAGAAAATCACATTGTATGATTTTTAAGTAAGTATTTGATACATCAGAAAAGCAGAACTTAATATTTGGTACAGAAACCTTTGTTTACAATTACAGAGATCATACGTTTCCTGTAGTTCTTGACCAGGTTTGCACACACTGCAGCAGGGATTTTGGCCCACTCCTCCATACAGACCTTCTCCAGATCCTTCAGGTTTTGGGGCTGTCGCTGGGCAATACGGACTTTCAGCTCCCTCCAATGATTTTCTATTGGGTTCAGGTCTGGAGACTGGCTAGGCCCCTCCAGGACCTTGAGATGCTTCTTACGGAGCAACTCCTTAGTTGCCCTGGCTGTGTGTTTCGGGTCGTTGTCATGCTGGAAGACCCAGCCACGACCCATCTTCAATGCTCTTACTGAGAGAAGGAGGTTGTTGGCCAAGATCTCGCGATACATAGCCCCATCCATCCTCCCCTCAATACGGTGCAGTCGTCCTGTCCCCTTTGCAGAAAAGCATCCCCAAAGAATGATGTTTCCACCTCCATGCTTCACGGTTGGGATGGTGTTCTTGGGGTTGTACTCATCCTTCTTCTTCCTCCAAACATGGCGAGTGTAGTTTAGACCAAAAAACTCTATTTTTGTCTCATCAGACCACATGACCTTCTCCCATTCCTCCTCTGGATCATCCAGATGGTCATTGGCAAACTTCAGACGGGCCTGGACATGCGCTGGCTTGAGCAGGGGGACCTTGCGTGCGCTGCAGGATTTTAATCCATGACGGCGTAGTGTGTTACTAATGGTTTTCTTTGAGACTGTGTTCCCAGCTCTCTTCAGGTCATTGACCAGGTCCTGCCGTGTAGTTCTGGGCTGATCCCTCACCTTCCTCATGATCATTGATGCCCTACGAGGTGAGATCTTGCATGGTGCCCCAGACCGAGGGAGATTGACCGTCATCTTGAACTTCTTCCATTTTCTAATAATTGCGCCAACAGTTGTTGCCTTCTCACCAAGCTGCTTGGCTATTGTCCTGTAGCCCATCCCAGCCTTGTGCAGGTCTACAATTTTATCCCTGATGTCCTTACACAGCTCTCTAGTCTTGGCCATTGTGGAGAGGTTGGAGTCTGTTTGATTGAGTGTGTGGACAGGTGTCTTTTATACAGGTAACGAGTTCAAAGAGGTGTAGTTAATACAGGTAATGAGTGGAGAACAGGAGGGCTTCTTAAAGAAAAACTAACAGGTCTGTGAGAGCCGGAATTCTTACTGGTTGGTAGGTGATCAAATACTTATGTCATGCAATAAAATGCAAATTAATTATTTGAAAATCATACAATGTGATTTTCTGGATTGTTGTTTTAGATTCCGTCTCTCACAGTTGAAGTGTACCTATGATAAAAATTACAGACCTCTACATGCTTTATAAGTAGGAAAACCTGCAAAATCGTCAGTGTATCAAATACTTGTTCTCCCCAATGTACCATTTCAAAACTGCAGCATATTCAGCCTGGTTGACTTTGTTTTTTAGTCACATACTGTGCTACTTCAACTTGTTTGCAAAACAATGTTATCCTATCCCTCTCTCCTAAGACACTTGGCATGGTCTCTTATTTCCTTGTGGGTAAACTCCTGCCAACCATTGGCCACCAGAGGTTACTGAAAAACGTTCTCTTCTCAGAAGTATTTTGATTAATTCTCTGTGCATAACCCCTCACATCTCAGTCGAATACATGAGAAATAGGCATGGATTAAAAGAGGATTTAGCTGTTCACTGCAGATACTTTATCACATCCTTTCTAGATCACATAGGCCTTCTGTATATACTTTGTGTGGTGTTTAGAGCAAGAAGGCCTTTTAAGGTAACGAGAGTTTACCTCGTAAGTCATGAACGGTTTAAGAAGAGTTTCCTGTGAAATGAAGCTTGAAAAAACATGCAATGTCTGCTAAAATATGTTTTAACATGACACTCCCGGCGTATTCAAATGAGAAGAAGTTATCAGAGGATAAGTAAACCTCAAACAGAAATTTGAGTATGGATTTAAACTGACCAGTTTTCCTGGGATAGAGGTAAAAATATGTCTTTCTTCAGTCTAGTGGTCACTGGAACATTATAACTCTGAGACTACCTGACTGCATAGTTAATAAAGTTTGGGCTTTAGGTTAAAAATGGCTCTTTAAAGTAAAGGGATGCCTGCAACCACTTATTATGTGTGATATCAAAAATCCCATAACAGTCTCTTACTCCTGTTCTGCTCAACTACAGTTTAATGAAACACTTCCCTGACTTCTGGAATCCATGAAGAACTTTAATTGCCTCTGATTTATTAACTTTAAAGCACCCAAATCCTAGCAGAACTCTGACCAAATTGACAAGCAGCAAAGAGATTCCCACTGAAGGCACACCTGACAGAAATGCTGCTACAAAGTTGAAAAAGTGATTGATGGGTTACCTGGTCTGGATGAACTAATGACCTCCCACTTCAGCAGCTCTACAGTACCCAAAGCAGAGCACTTGTTCATGTCTAACCAATCACCTGCTCTTAAATCTGACATTTTGGCAGTCAGTCTTCTCGACTCGTCAATAAAACAACAAATTGTAAAGAAGTAAATTGCAAATCATTGTAAATGTGTGTGTTTTGACAAGGGGCAATGTAACATTCTTAATATAATTAAAACAGTAATTAATCTTTATCATGAGTGGTTTTGAAATGGCAATGTTTACACTGGCAAAGACCATTACTTCTTCAGCTCAGCTGCACTTGGTCTTTGAGGTGCCTGCTGCTGTGCCACGGTGGAGATCAGTGAGCGGCGGAGATCAGTGAGCGGCGGAGATCAGTGAGCGGCGGAGATCAGTGAGCATGCTGAATGAATGAACTCGATGCAGTGAAGTGACAGAATAAGGCACTCCTTAACTCCGTTCCTTGCTCCTGCCCCACCACCATTACCTCAGTGTTATCTCTGCGGGTTAGAAACAGCAATTATTTTACCGCAGAGTTTAGGTGAGAAGAATATATAGTGGGAAAGAAAGCAGTGATTAAGTGAATTAAATATTCATCAAGGCACTTACAGGGTTCAAGGGGATATGCAAGTTCTCTCAGTGGATGCTCGCCCAAGAGAAACCCTCAAAACAGAAAAACAGAGCTAAAAGGTTAGTAGCTTTTTGCGTTCCTCCCAAAATGCTGCAGACACTGATTTAGAACAGAGGACAGTTGCAACTAAATAGTAGCTATACTTTTCATGCATATGGAATAATTTGAACCAAAGCCATATGCCCTTGTGTTATTGTCAGTGCATTCAGAAAGTTTTCAGACCCCTTTTAGACACATTATGTTACGTTACAGCCTCATTCTAAAATACCTCATCAATCTACACACAATAACCCATAATGACAAATCCAAAACTGTTTTTTTCATATTTTAGCAAAGGTATTAAAAATGGTAAAAACAGAAATACCATATTTACATAAGTATTCAGACCCTTTGCTATGAGACTTGAAACTGAGCTCAGGTGCATCCTGTTTCCATTGATCATCCTTGAGATGTTTCTACAACTAGATTTTTTCCCTAGATCTGTGACTCGAGACAATCCTGTCTCTGAGCTCTACGGACAATTCCTTCGACCTCATGGCTTGGTTTTTTCTCTGACATGCACTGTCACCTGGACATGATTTGGAAAGTCACACAACTGTCTATATAAGATCCCACAGTTGACAGTGCATGTCAGAGCAAAAAAGAAAGCCATGAGGTCGAAGGAATTGTCCGTAGAGCTCCGAGACAGGTTTGTCTTGAGGCACAGATCTGGGAAAGGGTACCAAAACATTTCTGCAACATTGAAGGTCCCCAAGAACACAGTGGTCTCCATAATTCTTAAATGGAAGAAGTTTAGAACCACCAAGACTCTTCCTAGAGCTGGCCGCCCAGCCAAACTGAGTAATCAGGTGAGAAGTGCCTTGGTCATGGAGGTGACTAAGAACCTGATGGTCACTCTGACAGAGCTCCAGAGTTCCTCTGTGGAGATGGGAGAACATTACAGAAGGACAACCATCTCTGTAGCACTCCACCAATCAGACCTTTATGGTAGAGTGGACAGACGGAATCCACTCCTCAGTAAAAGGCACATGACAGCCCGCTTGGAGAGAAGAATGTGAGAAACTCCAGAAATACAGGTGTACCAAGCTTGTAGCGTCATACCCAAGAAGACTCAATGCTGTAACCGCTGCCAAAGGTGCTTCAACAAAGTACTGAGTAAAGGGTATGAATTCTTACATTTTTTACACTTGTTACGAACCGGCTCGGAGATACAGGAACAACAAAAATATATTTATTAAACAAAGTAAACTATATACAGTACAAGTAACAATGGTGTGTGTAGTCAGTAGTCAGTAGTGGAAGTGAGTGGATGCTTGTATAGATGGTGATAATGAGGGGTGTTGAGAGGTGCCAAAATAACTGAACACAAAGAAGACCTAAAATGCCACAACAAAAAAACAGCAGTGTGTCTGCGTGGAGAGAGTCTCCTCGATGTATGGGGGGAATGTGTAGCTCCGCCCACTGACAGAGAGAACGAATTCGTCAGACAGAATGGGAGGGGCCTCACAAAAAGAATTGGAGGGCTTGAAGCCACCTGCAACAATATACTATTAATCTCTCTATTGATTACCCTCTGCCTCGTTATCTAATGAATAATTCATAATTAACGAGCTAATCTAACTATTATCTAATGAATAATTCATAATTAATGAGCTAGTCTAACTATTATTGCATGTAAAAAAGGATTATTGTTACGGTTAGAAAATATTTCCTAATCAGAATATGTGACCTTTGGGCAGTAATAACATTCCTATGATATACAATCATTTTAGTGGTCAACACAAAACTTATTGAAAAACCAGTATGTCTGTTTGGAGTATAATTATGTTATTTTTGACATGATGAAAATCTTATATTTCTGTGTTGATCATTTAGCGCCAAGCTCCTATAAACTTAACTTGTAGACCAATCAGGGCAGCAGCTGCAGACCCAATGATGTACAATGTTCTAAAAACCTGCAAATGATTCCCTTGCAAACCTCTGTATTATTCTCTCTCTCTCTCTCTCTCTCTCTCTCGCTCTCTATCAAAAATGCATGCATCACACAAACAAAGACACTCACACTAAGACATTTCAGAAGCTTTTTATATTAGCCTCCCTCTTGCCTGGGCTCTTAGTGACATTCGAGAAATCCATCTTTCACTCAGCAACTGACCTCCCAACACCATCCCTCAGCATCATAAAAATGGCTTTCCCAGAACAGACTCCATCTCTGTACATCTCTACCCCCCCTCCTCCACAGATGGATAAAAAAAAAACACTGCTAGTCTGGGCACATGCCTGCTTTACAGTAAAACCATAGGAATACAGAAACAGTGTCTGTTAGCTGAAGTTCCGTTGGATAACGTGACATGTTGGGTGAAATTAAGTTGTGTTGATTCTACAATAATGAATAACAGTGTGGGTCAAAGGTCGATAACTTATCACAGAGTAAATCTACCTGACAAACCTTATTCAGAAGGGAACCATAGAATAGGGAGTATGGACTGGGGGCTTTCTTGAGGTAAGAGATGTATTGTTGAGCTCTGCCGTACTGAACTGCCTCAATAATACAAATAATTGAAATGTTTAGTTTTCTGAAGATATTTGTATTTTGATCATTTATATTTTCACCTTGTTGCGGTTACTTTTCTCCTGATACATACTTTGTGTATAAATTCCAAATGCCATGTTTAACCACAGCTCCAATCCTTGTGGTTAGTGGGTTTAAAAAATAACAGTCTAACACCTATGTAAAAAAATCAAGATAACTGCAATCTGAATGTCTATCTAGTCATGTTTTTCTCTAACTGTTAAAAAAATAATAATCTCAGACATAAACAATATTACTCAACAAAAGACAAATACCAACATTATCAATGTGTGGGTGCTGTACATACACGAGTCAATGTATTGTAAGGGATTGATTACTGATTACTCTACACAGTTTACATTGAAATGTACTGTAAGTACATTGAATATAATTCAAATACGTTGCTGAGGTGCACAATTCTAAGAAGAGCAATTGGATGGAGGCAGTTGGATATACAGTATTATAAACCGGGTAGTTTGGGTCCTGGTTGCTGATTGGCTGAAAGCCGTGGTATATTTAAGCAATAAGGCCAGAGGGGGTGTAGTATATGGCCAATATACCACGGCTAAGGGCTGTTCTTAGGCATATACCACAAACCTCAGAGGTGCCTTATTGCTATTATAAACTGGTGACGAACGTAATTAGAGCAGTCAAATTAAATGTTTTGTCATACCCATGGTATACGGTCTGATATACCACGGCTGTCAGCCAATCAGTATTCAGGGCTTGACGGTTATGATGCAAAATTACTTGTTTACTGTTCTAATTGCGCTGGTAACCAGTTTATAATAGCAATAAGGCACCTCTGGTAGTACCTAAGAACAGCACTTAGCCGTGGTATATTGGCAATATTATTATTTAAATTTTTTTCATTTAATCTTTATTTAACTAGGCAAGTCAGTTTACCACAACTCCTCGGGCCTATATACAATGGCTGAATCGTTCCATTCTCTCTCTCTCTCTCTCTCTCTCTCTCTCTCTCTCTCTCTCTCTCTCTCTCTCTCTCTCTCTCTCTCTCTCTCTCTCTCTCTCTCTCACTCTCTCTCTCTCTCTCTCTCTCTCTCATTCCCCTCTCTCTCTCTCTCTCTCTCTCTCTCTCTCTCTCTCTCTCTCTCTCTCTCTCTCGCTCTCTCTCTCTCTCTCTCTCATTCCCCTCTCCACTCGGTCTCTGTTTAATTTTTAACCTAAACTCTTTCTGCCACAGGGTCTTCACTAACGCAAACACAGCAGCAAGCCAGTGGTTCCTGCAAACATCATTACTAAAGCTGGATAATGCCCGCATGCCAAGCTCCCTGACACTTCCATGCCAGGGACGTAATCTCTGTGTTAGCTCCTTTACCACAATAGCAAACAGAGTTAGCAGCTTTGCTTCATTTGCTCCTTCGTATTTATTTATACAGCATGGCATCCAGAGTCTTTCTAAGAAATACAGGGTTTAAAGGAGGTGATTGGTGAGTGAGGTTTGCAAGGAGTGTGATTCATCTTGCCTTGCTGTTTACCCAGCTAGCACATTTTGGTTCCTTGGAAGTTGTGGGAACGTATGTTTTAGATTTTTTGTTGGTTCTGGGAAAAAAGCCATACGTTTCCTGATGGTTAAAACGTAACGTTTTTTAAACGTTCTGAGAACGAAAGTGAAAATTCTGCCTGCTCTGGGAATGTACATTTTTAGTTTACAGCAAGGTTCTGATCACTTTTTTTCTATGGTCCCCTGAATGTTTTCCTGGGAGTTTTTATTAACGTTCTGAGAACGGAAAATATATGTTATTTGAAGGTAATTAAATAACACTCTGAGAACGTTTCAATAATACTTTTAATAACACAGCTAGCTTTGGTTAACTGTTTAGATCTCCAAGCACAGATGGGACACATGGACATTCTTACAGAAGAGCATTGTTTCATAACGCATTCTGAATGTTCTGAGAACATGACTTTAAATAGAACCATGAGGAAACCTGTTGGAAACATTATGGGAAGGTTGTATGCAAAATAACCATAGCACAATCACGCTCTCACCAAGCTCTAAGAAACAAGTTCTCACAATGTTATATGTTAGCTGGGTATCCATGCTGGGTTGCATGCAGGCAGGGGCCAGGTGCTCCTAAGTGCCGAGACTTCATTAGCTGGAAGGGAGCCTTCGCTGATAAACGGCCCACTTGGCAAGAAGCATTTGTCACCGTGTTAGCAGTATCATACTGAGGACGCACACACACATGCACACAAACACATACGCACACATATAGACAGACACACACACACACACAATTGTGGCCCAGAATGCTAAGTAAGAATTGTTTACTATGTGTGGCAGAGGATTGCAGCGAGCCAACCAGTTCCATGCTGTCAGTGCTGAGGGAGCTGGAGTTTGGTATTAGACACTAGCTAGAGGCGCTGTCACAGCTACACATTCATCATCACATAAATCCCATAATTCACAAGTGGTTACACCAGCACAACATAAAAAATGCTTATAATTTGCATCAGCATATTGATGTGTACTCTTATTTTGTAATCAATTGGCAAATAACTAAATATAAGTGCTTGATTCAAGACACATTGACTATCAGGAAACATAATGATAAAGCTTAAGGAAATGTAGCTTTTCATTGACTAAATTGTACAACAAAATAATTTACATTTGTATGTTTCGTGAAATCCTCATCTTATTCATGCTGGGGATTAAACAGAACACAACTACTATAAACAATACGTACAGTCACATCCAAAATTATTGACACACTTGATGGCCAAGCACATATCAAAATCCACAAAGAAGTGGTTCATTGACCACGAAATCTCAGTCTCTGGACATGAACCTCATTGATAACCTGGACTGCCCTCTTTGAATTGCAGAGGGCAGTCCATAAGCGCAGACCGTATGGAGGAATGGTCTAAGATCCCTCCTAATGTGTTCTTCAATCTCATAAAACGTTATAGAAAAAGGCTAAGTGCCGTTATCCTCTCAAGGGTAGGGTTCACAAAGTATTGAGAACAGCGGTGGCAATAATTTTGACACCTATTTCTTGACATTTTTTTAATCATTTGTTAAACCAAAATAAATTCTCTGAGCAATGGTATAAGTGTGAAATAATATAATTTCCCAAACGAATTGAGCATACAATATAGCTCAGTATTTGTTGCTTATCTTTATCAAGGGTGCCAATAATTTATGATGTGACTGTATATGTATCTCACTACCTGTAAGTCGCTAAGTGTCTGCTAAGTGACTAAAATGTAAATATCTATGGACTGGGGTGTGTTACACGAGGGACCAGTATGAGGAGGAGGGAACACTAGGGAGATCCCTTGACATCGGCTCCCAACACACGGTATTGATGAATGACTATGGTCAGAGGAGACTGGGCAATGAGAATATATAAACATCCCCATGCTGTATGGTGCAAATAGCAGTTTAACATGCAGTGTCTTCTCACCGTGTCCATAGGCTAATCTGATTTCCTTCGCATTTCGCCTGGCATCCCCATGAATCAGTGTTCCTAATAAGCCCAGCTATCATAGAGGCTCCTCTGCTTTCCAAAAACATGATCTCTCTCAGTTAATGCCAATTTAACGTTAGTTACTGTTGGATAAGGTATTCTGAATCGCCTTTTATTCACTCAAGTGTGTTATATCTACACTGGCCACTTTAATAATGTTTCACCCATCTCAAATGTACAGTGGGGAGAACAAGTATTTGATACACTGCCGATTTTGCAGGTTTTCCTACTTACAAAGCATGTAGAGGTCTGTAATTTTATCATAGGTACACTTCAACTGTGAGAGACGGAATCTAAAACAAAATCCAGAAAATCACATTGTATGATTTTTAAATAATTAATTTGCATTTTATTGCAAGACATAAGTATTTGATCACCTACCAACCAGTAAGAATTCCGGCTCTCACAGACCTGTTAGTTTTTCTTTAAGAAGCCCTCCTGTTCTCCACTCATTACCTGTATTAACTGGACCTGTTTGAACTCGTTACCTGTATAAAAGACACATGTCCACACACTCAATCAAACAGACTCCAACCTCTCCACAATGGCCAAGACCAGAGAGCTGTGTAAGGACATCAGGGATAAAATTGTAGACCTGCACAAGGCTGGGATGGGCTACAGGACAATAGGCAAGCAGCTTGGTGAGAAGGCAACAACTGTTGGCGCAATTATTAGAAAATGGAAGAAGTTCAAGATGACGGTCAATCTCCCTCAGTCTGGGGCACCATGCAAGATCTCACCTCGTGGGGCATCAATGATCATGAGGAAGGTGAGGGATCAGCCCAGAACTACACGGCAGGACCTGGTCAATGACCTGAAGAGAGCTGGGAACACAGTCTCAAAGAAAACCATTAGTAACACACTACGCCGTCATGGATTAAAATCCTGCAGCGCACGCAAGGTCCCCCTGCTCAAGCCAGCGCATGTCCAGGCCCGTCTGAAGTTTGCCAATGACCATCTGGATGATCCAGAGGAGGAATGGGAGAAGGTCATGTGGTCTGATGAGACAAAAATAGAGCTTTTTGGTCTAAACTCCACTCGCCATGTTTGGAGGAAGAAGAAGGATGAGTACAACCCCAAGAACACCATCCCAACCGTGAAGCATGGAGGTGGAAACATCATTCTTTGGGGATGCTTTTCTACAAAGGGGACAGGACGACTGCACCGTATTGAGGGGAGGATGGATGGGGCCATGTATCGCGAGATCTTGGCCAACAACCTCCTTCCCTCAGTAAGAGCATTGAAGATGGGTCGTGGCTGGGTCTTCCAGCATGACAACGACCCGAAACACACAGCCAGGGCAACTAAGGAGTGGCTCCGTAAGAAGCATCTCAAGGTCCTGGAGTTGCCTAGTCAGTCTCCAGACCTGAACCCAATAGAACATCTTTGGAGGGAGCTGAAAGTCTGTATTGCCCAGCGACAGCCCCAAAACCTGAAGGATCTGGAGAAGGTCTGTATGGAGGAGTGGGCCAAAATCCCTTCTGCAGTGTGTGCAATCCTGGTCAAGAACTACAGGAAACGTATGATCTCTGTAATTGCAAACAAAGGTTTCTGTACCAAATATTAAGTTCTGCTTTTCTGATGTATCAAATACTTATGTCATGCAATAAAATGCAAATTAATTACTTAAAAATCATACAATGTGATTTTCTGGATTTTTGTTTTAGATTCCGTCACTCACAGTTGAAGAGTACCTATGATAAAAATTACAGACTTCTACATGCTTTGTAAGTGGGAAAACCTGCAAAATCGGCAGTGTATCAAATACTTGTTCTCCCCACTGTATATACTGTATTCTATACTATTCTACTGTATCTTAGTCCAATGCCGCTCTGACATCACTATCCATATAAGTATATATTCTTAATTCATTCCTTACTTAGATTTATGTGTATTTTTGTGGTATATGTTGTGAAACTGTTAGATATTGCTCTACTGTTGGAGCCAGAAGCACAAGCATTTCGCTACACCTGCAATAACATCTGCTAAAAACGTGTATGTGACCAATAAAACATTTGATTTGGATTGATCTACCATTCAAATGCCTTAATGATTGTTGATTTGAGAGGAACTGTTGAGGGTAATATTGGATCAGTCACTTTCTGCATATGTTAGAATTAACATGGGTGGAAACTTGTGGAG
Source organism: Thymallus thymallus (assembly GCA_023634145.1). Classification (NCBI taxonomy): domain Eukaryota; kingdom Metazoa; phylum Chordata; class Actinopteri; order Salmoniformes; family Salmonidae; genus Thymallus; species Thymallus thymallus. The sequence goes on along the minus strand of CM042416.1, from coordinate 31,798,280 downwards.
GATTGGTGTGATCCACCCTATAAACCAAAGCAATGTTCCAGGCCAGGATCCAGTCTAACGTTGTGATCTAAAAAGTATCCGCCCATCAAATGGCCACACTGATTTGAACTCTATGGTAAACATAATTCTGACCCTCTTGGATAAGTGTGACATGTTTTGGTGATATTGCGAGGGCTGAAAGTGAGAGAAGAGGCGAAACAAATAGATTTAGCGATAGAAACATTTAATAAGGGAAACAGCAACACACAAAGACAACAACAAACAAAACACACAGGGTTAAATAGTGACCCTGATGACCAATGTGGAACAGGTGTGGGTCATCAGGGTGTTGCTACCATCTTCCCCCGACCGCCGGTTACAACGCCGGCGAGGATGATCGCTGTAGAGGAGGAGGGACAAACTGTCCGTTTGGCCCATTAGGAAACTACGTTTATTTTCTATGTGTAGCTGTTTTCCATCTTGAGGGCACTACTGACGTCAGACAGAGACAGATCCCATTTTTATACAGTGTTAAAAACCCATTTAGTTCCCCACATTAAACCCATCTTAGCCTCTTATCATCTATGCCTTGTTATGAAATCATTGTTAGCACACACACACACACACACACACACACACACACACACACACACACACACACACACACACACACACGCACAACACACACATACACACAACACAGAGTAGTACACACACAACACACAGTAGTAGACACACTTCCTTTCATATTCCATACAGTAAGCCCTATTTCCTTCACAATCCTTAAGAGCTTGAGTCGCTTTGGAACTATGAAACTACAATGTTTACATTGTTAGGTTGCTATAGTGACCGCTGAGCTGATGCTGCTGCTTTCAATAGAGCCTCAATGGATAAAATGGGTCTCAATGCACTTCCATGCCACAGCTTTCCTGTTCTCTGAATGGGTTTGGAGAGATAATGCATATTAGTAGTCAATACCTTAAGGCTAATGCACTTATGTAATTTCCACACAGTAGTTTCCCTTTTTTCTTCATTATGACCATTTACAGAATGACCCATTTAAACATTATAATTTCAAATTGTTTATTGTAGTTTATTGGAGTTTAAACAGAACATAATGATTTGCGGTAGAAATAAGCAAACCCAATATGTGTGAATTTCTTCCATGTCTACCATGACAAGATACATTTTGAATACGCAAATAAGCCTTTGATACAGTACGAAGGAGAGATGAGGGTTTCCAAGTTCTTCCATCCATAATTGGCTTGTTGTTACAGCAAATTACTTATGGAGAGATACCGATGTGTGAGAGATGAGGAAAGAGTGGAGGTGGGAGCAGAGAGAGAGGGGATGGCAGAGGCTCGCCCTCTGTTGCTGATTACTGCTGAGGTGTGGCGGTCTCTCAGGCGCTTATAGCTGCCGAAGCATCGCCCAGGTGGGTGCTACACTTTTCGGTGGTAGATCTGTTCTAGCCTAGCTACAGAGGTGTGTCTGTCCCTGGCTGGACCGTCGACGCCACCTCAACTCAAGCTACTCCTGTACTGGAACTGCATCGTCGTCTAGCAGTGGAAGACATCTCCCATGAACTGCCAGTGGTTTTCTCTAAAGCGACTTTCAGATTCTGTACGTAAAGTGTTACATTAAATAAAGGATTATTAGCTTAATCTCCAGACTAAAATTGCATTCTACATACTGTATATTTCAAGGTGAACCCCATTCTAACAACCACCTTTCCTACCAAAGACAGAGAGTCTCTGTTATTGAAGACACAATGTATTGTAACAACCCTAGGGGATAGGTGCCTTACATTGTTTTCCAATTGGGATATCTTTACTGGGATTGTGGCTAGGGTAAATTGTTTCTCAATTTACAGTTCTTAAAATACATTATTTTATTGAATTATTTACACATAAATACATACACTAGGTGTACAAAACATTAAGAACACTTGTTCATTCCATGACATTAGACTGACCAGGTGAATCCTGATGAAAGCTATGATCCCTTTTTTTGATGTCACCTGTTAAATCCACTTCAATCAGTGTAGATTAAGGGGAGGAGACAGGTTAAAGAAGGATTTTTAAACCTTGAGACAGTTGAGACGTGTGCCATTCAGAGGGTGAAAGGGAAAGACGAACGATTTAGGTGCCTTTGAACAGGGTATGGTAGTAGGTGTCAGGCGCACAGGTTTTGAGTGTGTCAAGAACTGCAACGCTGCTGGGTTTTTCACGCTCAATAGTTTCCCGCCTGTATCAAGAATGGCCCACCACCCAAAGGACATCCAGTCAACTTGTTACAACTGTGAGAAGCATTGGAGTCAACGTGACAAACTGAGTCTGTTCTGAAGGCAAAAGGGGGTGAAACTCAGTATTAGCAAGGTGTTCCTAATGTTTTGTACACTCGGTGTAAATAAAACCAACTCAAATAAAATAAAATCTAATTTTATTGGTCACATACACGTGTTTAGCAGATGTTATTGCGGATGTAGCGAAATGCTTGTGCTTCTAGCTCCGACAGTGCAGTAATAATAACTGGCCACAGTAAAAGGAGAGCTCAAATACAAGGACAACTGGCTACCAATCTGTTTAACGCACAGATAAGAACTGGGCAGAACAGAGAGGATGGTGCGTTATGGCCAGTAGCGCTAGCCAGCTAGTAGCACCGACAAAAGGGCTTAGTTATCAGTATCTTTGCTAGTAGTAGCAAGTTGTGTTAGTCAAGATTTGAGGGGTAACATCTGTCTTTTGCTTCTTTCAATTCAAAGTTATGCGCATACTTCCACGATAAAGGCTAATGTCTCTGCCATTTATTTTTATGAAGCCTAAGCAGGGGGTGAATTTCTTCCAGGCAGAACGGTCAGCGGTGCTCGTGCCCGTGAAGGCCGCTCAGCCAATAGGAGTCTGCTCTATCTTTCACAAGGTGCCATGTTAGCTACCTGCTAACACTACCAATTTACAGAGTTACGTTTAACAATTTTTCAAATCTATTTTTGGGTTAATCATTTGTGTTGCGTGTAAAAACGTTTTTATGCATGCTTATGGTAGGGTGACCAGACCATACATCCCCGAAACACGCACAGTAACATCCCCGATTTGTTCATGATCAACCATGAACATCCTGTAACTTCTGTTAGTGGGGAACCTGAGGAGGAGGGAAGGTTCTGGTTGTAGACCTTGTGCTGAAATCGAGGAAGAGAGAGAAGTTACTGTGCGTGTTTGTGAGAAGAATGAAAGAGAATGATAGCAGAAACAGGAAGATTTAAATTATTTCCCATCGACCTTTAGCAGCAGACTCCCAGAAGAGGGGAGGATGTTTTTTGGAAGGGAAAAGTATGTCCTTCTGTCAAAACATTTTTAATTTACCTGAAACGGTATTACCCTCTGTCTTTCTCTCTTTCTTCTTCTCTGTCACTCCCTTTTTTGTGTCTCTCTCTCTCTTTCTGTTAATCCGTGCAAATATATGTGTTCGCACATCAAGTAGCTCTTATAGCTCTCAAGTGCCTCATGTCACCCACCTCACATCTCTAGATGCTCTCTGTTGCCGTCTGTCTCCTGCTCTTCTGTGTGTCTAAGGACAGACGAGGTAATGGGTTTTGGATGGGTCGGAATAGGCTTTCAACTGATTTGGAGGGCTACTGAAGGCAAGTGATTCTCAAAGAGGACGACTGAACTGAACGGACACCACCTGTGCTGAAGCATCACAGAGGCAACCACAGAGTCCACAGCTTAAAACACACATGACCTGAGGCTTTCACCTACTGTGTGTAAGGGGGAGAAATAAGCCACAGTCAAGGAAGCTGATATTTCATCTTCACTTGAAGGTGACCCTCTCATATTGTATTCTGCACCAGGGGGACTTTGTGCATGTGTACGCTGACTAGGATAATTTCATACCCCCATTATGAGAAATGGCTCCCTCTCAGTCTCTCTCTCTCTCATGAGGGGGGTCTGATGGCCTGCGCTGCACCCAGGATTGGCTATAAAACCTCTTTAATTAAATCAATAAATCCACAATATCCCAGACTACCGTTAATCAGTGACCATAATTACATTCAGAACTAATTTGATCCCTGAGGGAGCCAGGCAGAACAGTTCATTTAATCATGCATCCTTGTATAAGCAGGTAATACACCACTACTCCTTCAGAGTCTATTGATGCACCCGTGTGTCAATCTAAGTAACATAATGTAAAAATCCTCATCAAAATTAGTCAGGTTAAGATAGAGATATAATTTGCATGGGCTGCGTCCCAATCCACCACATCAGCCTATGGCGGCCTTCCGCATCTGCAGTGGAAGGTGGCCGAGCAACACCTGTGTTTGTCAGACCATGAGACATCCCGAAAATCGGTCTTCTCACAAAAACGCCTGTAGCATCCAAACAATTTGAGCTATAAACTAATATGACCCCACTACGGAAAGGGGAGACTCTCACGGGACTCGTCTGAAGGTATCCCATAGAAACAAATGGAAGCATGGAGGTAGTTTTGTGCCTGTCTTTCTTGCCATTTATGAATGTGTTATTCGATGTGTTTCTATGGGCTATACATTTAATATTTCATCAAATAGCTCAATTGTCCATAGTATGTCTAACCATCCTAAAACTATTCCATATGTTACCTTAGAACCCCCCCCCCCACACACACACACACACACACACATGAGTCATTGTAATGTTGTTGTTTTATCATTGCAATTGTGTGAACATTAAAACATTGAAATGAGATTGAAAGGAGATAAAGTGTAATAACTCAAAGCTAAAAATATCACAAACAGACATTTTAACATTCTCTCGTGTGACATTCCACATGGTCTCTACGCTTTCTTTCAAACCACCTCTCTTTCTGTGTCCCCTTATTCTGTATTATTCTCTCTCTCTCTCTCTCTCTCTCTCTATCTCTCTCTCTCTCTCTCTCTCTCTACATCTCTCTCTATCTCTCTCTATCTCTCTATCTCTATCTATCTCTCTCTCTATCAATATCTCTATCTCTCTCTATCTCTCTATCTCTCTCTATATATATATCTATCTCTCTATATATCTATATCTCTATCTCTCTATCTCTATCTCTCTATCTCTCTCTATCTCTCTCTCTCTCTATCTCTCTCTCTCTCTCTCTCTCTCTCTATCTATCTCTCTCTATCTCTATTTCTATCTCTCTCTATCTCTATCTATCTCTCTCTCTCTCTCGCTCTATTCTCTCTCTCTATGCTCTCGCTATGCTCTCTCTATGCTCTCTCTATGCTCTCTAAGACGGTTGTTTGTTCTGTGATGAAATCAGTGAAATGTAAAGTTGAAGAGGTAGAGGAGTAGATAGTAATCAGTCTTAGCTATGCTAATCTTCTATAGGAGGTAACGCTAGATTTGACCTACATAGAGCTGATCGGGATACCTTGCAATCATGACGCAGTATCGCCTAGACACGCAGACCATACTTGCTACAGAGTTACAGAAAGCAAAACCAACAACCACACAGACTGAAATTGTGGTTGACCTAACGTGGTGAGTGACGGTCATGAATTTCTCTTGTCCCTATGTTGCAGTCATGACGCAAATGGCGCTATGCTGTAAAATCCTCCCACATAGTTTGACCAACTGTTGTCAGCAACTAGTATTTTTGAATTCAGTTGTTTTTGGGGCTCCCAAGTGGCGCATTGGTCTAAGGCACTGCATCTCAGTGCTAGAGGCGTCACTACAGACACCCTGGTTTGATTCCAGGCTGTATCACAACCGACCGTGATTGGGAGTCCCATAAGGCGGCGCACAATTGGCCCAGCGTCATCCGAGTCATTGTAAATAAGAATTTGTTCTTAACTGACTTGCCTAGTTAAATAAATATATAAAAAATCAGAAAGGTTTTCTAGCAACAAACTATTTATCTAGCGTTTGATATGTAATGTGATCTCCTCCTCCTCATCATCATTAGCTCATTGTTATGGATGTATCCAAATGAACGTCAATAGCTTAAACAAACACAAATGCAGCAACTTTGCTGTTATTCTGTCTGGCTGTGTTAGCCGTAGCTAGTTGGCTAGCTAGCAAGCAAGGGACAAGAACATTGCCAGTGTGCATGGCAACGGAACATATAGAACAAACAACTGGGTCGCGTCCATAAATACTGAACCGATCGAACGAACGACTGGATCACGTCTCTAGCAACCAAAAGATGAGAAAGAATGAATTCTCTTATAAAAATATATTTTTTTAAAAATTATACCGGTAAATGTGTGCTTTACTATTGTTGTCTTTGGCAACTGTGGTATAAGTGTGATAAATGCCTCCGTTCTGTACATTACCTTGGGAAAATGAACTCCGCAAAGGAACTCGGCTCCGCCTCCTCCTGCTGCGTCATCCACTATTTCCAAGGTAATGTACAGAACGTCAGCGTTCATCCCTTACTTTATTCATCTGTGTGCTGAGTGGATTGTGGAGAACTTGAACGTAACCCACGCACAAGCGTGCGCACACACACATGCACGCACGTACACACACACACACACACACACACAGTAGGCTACATTACCAACGGCAGGTGGCTTCCTTTAAGGAACGACATGATGTCTCCCTCAATAACTTTAAGCATCAGCTGTCAGAGCAGCTTACCCATCACTGCACCTGTATACAGCCTATCTGTAAATAGCCCACCCTACTACCTCATCCCCATATTGTTATTATGCTCATCTGCACTCCAGTATCTCTATTAGCACATCATCATCATCTGCACATCTATCACTCCAGTGTTTAATGCTAATTTTGTAATTATTTCGCCACTATGGCCTATTTCTTGCCCTACCTTCCTAATCTTACTACATTTGCACACACTGTACATAGATTTTCTATTATGTTATTGACTGTACGTTTGTTTATCCCATGTGTAACTCTGTGTTGTTGTTTTTGTCGCACTGCTTTGCTTTGTCTTGGCCAGGTCGCAGATGTAAATGAGAACTTGTTCTCAACTGGCCTACCTGGTTAAATAAAGGTGAAATTAAATGCCTCTGGAACTCTTCCTTGTTGCTGTAAATTAGATAAAATAAAGGTTAATTATATCGTTGTGACGCACAGTGATAATTTCAATAAGCTGCAAATGGAGAATAACAGGCCACCTGAGTGTCAGGCTCTGGCCATAGGGAGCCCTTTGGCTCCTCTAGATAGCCAGGGTCAGAGCCTGACAGATCTAGGTCAACTAGATCTATGTTTATGTTTTGTGTTGAATCCCCAATTACAGGCAGCTGTGAAGCATTGTCTCTGATTGGGGATTCTATTTAAGTTGTTCTGTCGGTTGCGACGGCCCGGAACTCGGAGCCTCCAGCGACGGCCCGCAACTCGGAGCCTCCAGCGACAGCCCGCAACTCGGAGCCTCCAGCGACGGCCAGCAGCTCGGAGCCTCCAGTGACGGCTCTCAGCCCGGAACCTCAAGCGACGGCCCGCAGCCCGGAGCCTCCAGATACGGCCCAATGCACGGAACCTCCAGCGACGGCCCACTGCCCGAAGCCCCCGGAGCCTCTAGAGAGGCTGGAACCTTCGACTAGGGGCCCCTCAGCGTGACGGTGCCCAGTCCGGGGCTGGCAACCTGCCCAGCTACGTGGCTGGAACCCTCCTCTGCATCAGTGCCCAAGTTGGGCACGGCGTTCAGCCCTGCTCCGAGGTTGGCGTTGTCCACTGGACCGGGGCCTCAACAGGACCTGCCATCCAACCCCGATCCAGTGCTGTAGCAGTCCGCTCCACCGGTGCCTAGTCCGGGTCCGGTCGTCTGCTCCACTCCCATGCCGGAGCAGTCCACTCCACCGGTGCCCATTCCGGGTCCGGTCGTCTGCTCCACTCCCATGCCAGAGCAGTCCGCTCCACCGGTGCCCAATCCAGGTACGGATGTCTGCTCCGCTCCAGTGCCGGAGCAGTCCATTACACCGGTGCCCAATCCGGGTCCGGTCGTCTGCTCCACTCCCATGCCAGAGCAGTCCGCTCCACCGGTGCCGAATCCGGGTCCGGTCGTCTGCCCCGCTCCAGAGCTGGAGCCACTTGCCACACCGGTGCCCAATCCGGGCCCGGTCGTCTGCCCCGCTCCAGAGCCGGAGTCACCTGCCACACCGGTGCCCAATCCGGGCCCGGTCGTCTGCCCCGCTCCAGAGCCGGAGTCACCTCCCACACCGGTGTCCAGTCCGGGCCCGGTCGTCTGCCCCGCTCCATGCCCGGAGCCATTTGCCACACCAGGTCCCATTCCAGGACTGGTCATCAGACTCGCGTCAGGGAGGAAGTTGTCCACTTCACCGGGGCCAGAACCGCCATGGAGTGAATTGTCCCTCCCCAACCCTCCCATGTCATTTTTTTTTTATTATCATTTTTTTAAATGTAATTATCGCGGTCGGGAGTCCGCGCCTTAGAGGGGGGGTACTGTCAGGCTGGCCATAGGGAGCCCTTTGGCTCCTCTAGATAGCCAGGGTCAGAGCCTGACAGATCTAGGCCAACTAGATCTATGTTTATTTGTGTTGAATCCCCAATTAGAGGCAGCTGCGAAGCGTTGTCTCTGATTGGGGATTCTATTTAAGTTGTTCTGTCCCACACCTGGGTGTGGGTCATTGTATGATTGTCCGTTGACAGTAAGTGTGTTTACATTTATGATATCGTTGTTCTTTTGTATAGTTTGTCATTGAGCATATTTCTTTATTAAATTATCATGTCGAACTATCACTGCGCCGCGCCTTGGCACCCATCCGTGACACTGAGTAGAAAACAAACACCTCTCAACTCTGTTTACCAAGCAGTGTAAACAAACAACGTTTTAGCGTTAATTATACTCCCCATATTCAGTAGAAAGCAGGAAGTGGGGAGTGATAAGCCTAGGTTTTGGTCGGCTGCGCTATCGTCCCTGCCAACTCATGCTTGAGAGCCACAGCTGATGGGTGGCTCATTGAGAGGCTGATCATGACACCAGCTCCCCACCTATGCTTGGTCTACAAGCCATTAACATTTAATTCTGTCATCTGCTCCTATGATAAGACCACCTCTATTCCAGACAGGGGTGAAGGAGGCCTCATCTGGTGGCAAATAGCAAATGCTCTCTGACATGAATGCATTATTGAAAGGGACTCAAAATGGGGAACACATAGGAGAATTCCTCTCTGACTACAATATGAAATGCAAGGACATTTTTTTTTTTTTTAAGACTTTATCTGACACGTGGGCATTTGCTGCTTGAGTGACAGCTCACCTAATGTGAATGAATAGCCAATATCACCGTAAACCTGGCGACTGAGTCAACGTGCATGCGCCCGGCCCGCCACAGGAGATGCAATAGCACAAGGACAACCCGGCCGGCCAAACCCTCCCTAACCCAGACAATTGTGCATCGCCTCATGGGTCTCCCGGTCGCAGCCGGCTGCGACACAGACGGGGCTCAAACCCGCATCTGTAGTAATGCAGCTTGCACTGCAATGCGATGCGATGCAGTGCCTTAGACCACTGCACCACTCGGGAGGCTCCTGGCCTGACATTTTAACTGTCACGACTTGGGCACAGCTCTAGACCCCCCCCACCACCACCTCCAGCCCTCCATCCTCATGGCCAGGCTTGACATTGTGCCTCTCTGCATCTTTATGGGGGAATGAATGAGTGCTGCTCCCAGTGCCAGGATGTGGAAGATTTTACCTGCTGATCGCCGTGCTCAATCATGTCCTGAGTAGTAGTATTTCTCTTCTTTATTGCCTTCTATCTCCTCTCGTTTTCAGAGCCAATGTTTATGGATGAGCCCCTCTCCATGCCGTACTACCGTTTTCCTTTTCTAGAGTTTTTTTTTTTGTTTAAGCGCATTTGTGAAATATGATAGTTGAGCATTCCTGAGTCATGAATAAAACATTGAATAAATCAATATTGTTTATTTTTGGCGAATGGGGGCAGCACACTGGCAAACAACAAAGATAGTCCCTACAGAAATACATGCATCCTTTTCCAGGTGCAGAAGGAACATTTGGAAAAACCGTATACACAGTCCAAATGTTACTTTTTATAGTCTGTTTTTATCAATGGATGTTTACACAGTCCAAATGTTACTTTTTACAGTTTGTTTTTATCAATGGATGCCTAATATTATTTTATTTTTTTATTTCACCTTTATTTAACCAGGTAGGACAGTTGAGAACAAGTTCTCATTTACAACTGCGACCTGGCCAAGACAAAGCAAAGCAGTGCGACAAAAAACAACACAGAGTTACACATGAGAATAAACAAACGTACAGTCAATAACACAATAGAGAATCTATATACAGTGTGAAAATGTAGTGCAAAATGCAGTAAGGTTAGGAAGGTAGGACAAGAAATAGGCCATAGTGGTGAAATAACTTACGAATTAGAATTAACACTGGAGTGTTAGATAGATGTGCAAATGATGATGTGCAAAATAGAGATACTGGAGTGCAAAATGAGCTAAAATAATAAATATGGGGATGAGGTAGAAGAGTTGGCTATTTACAGAAGGGCTGTATACAGGTACAGTAATCAATAAGCAGCTCTGACAGCTGATGCTTAAAGTGAGGGAGATAGGAACCTCTAGCTTCAAGGATTTTTGCAATTTATTCCAGTCATTGGCAGCAGAGAACTGGAAGGAATGGCGGCCAAAGGAGGTGTTGGCTTTGGGGGTGACCAGTGAAATATACCTGCTGGAGCGCATGCTACAGGTGGGTGTTGCTATGGTGACCAGCGAGTTGAGATAAGGCGGGGATTTACCTAGTACCTAGTCGCCAAACCCACTGGAGCCAGTGGGTTTGGCGACGAATATGTAATGAGGGCCAGCCAACGAGAGTGTACAGGTCGCAGTGGTGGGTAGTATATGGGGCTTTGGTAAGAAAACGGATGGCACTGTGATAGACTACCTCCACTTTGCTGAGTAGAGTGTTGGAGGCGATTTTGTAAATGACAAGTCAAGGATCGGTAGGATAGTCAGTTTTACATGGGCATGTTTGGCAGCATGAGTGAAGGAGGCTTTGTTGCGAAATAGGAAGCCGATTCTAGATTTAATTTTGGATTGGAGATGGTTAATGTGAGTCTGGAAGTTGAGTTTACAGTCTAACCAGACGCCTAGGTATTTGTAGGTGTCCACGTATTCTATGTCAGACCCGTCGAGAGTAGTAATGATAGTCTGGTGGGCGGGTGCGGGCAGCTTTCAATTGAAAAGCATGCATTTAGTTTTACTAGCATTTAAGAGCAGTTGGAGGCCACGGAAGGAGTGTTGTATGGCATTGAAACTTGTTTGAAGGTTAGTTAACACAGTGTCCAAAGAGGGGCCAGATGTATACAGAATGGTGTCGTCTGCATAGAAATGGATCAGAGAGTCACCAGCAGCGAGAGGGACATCGTTGATTTATATAGAGAAAAGGGTCGGCCCAAGAATTGAACCCTGTGGCACCCCCATAGAGACTGCCAGAGGTCCGGACAACAGGCCCTCTGATTTGATACACTGAACTCTGCCTGAGAAGTAGTTGGAGAACCAGGCAAGGCAGTCACTTGAGAAACCAAGGCTGTTGAGTCTGCCAATAAGAATGCGGTGATTGACAGAGTCGAAAGCCTTGGCCAGGTCGATGAAGACGGCTGCACAGTACTGTCTTCTATCGATGGTGGTTATGATATCGTTCAGTACCTTGAGCGTAGCTGAGGTGCACCCATGACCAGCTCTGAAACCAGATTGCATAGCAGAGAAGGTACAGTGGGATTCGAAGTGGTCAGTGATCTGTTTATTAACTTGGCTTTCGAAGACTTTAGAAAGGCAGGGCAGGATTGATATAGGTCTATAACATTTTGGGTCTAGAGTGTCTCCCCCTTTGAAGAGGGGGATGACCGCGGCAGCTTTCCAATCTCTAGGGATCTCAGACGATATGAAAGAGAGGTTGAAGAGGCTAGTAATAGGTGTTGCAACAATTTTGGCGGATCATTTTAGAAAGAAAGGGTCCAGATTGTCTAGCCCAGCAGATTTGTAGGGGTCCAGATTTAGCAGCTCTTTCAGAACATCAGCTGTCTGGATTTGGGTGAAGGAGAAGCGGGGTGGGGTTTGGGCAGGTTGCTGCGGGGGGTACAGAGCTGTTGGCCAGTGCAGGGGTAGCCAGGTGGAAAGCATGGCCAGCCGTAGCAAAATGCTTATTGATATTTCCGATTATTGTGAATTTATTGGTGGTAACAGTGTTTCCTAGCCTCAATGCAGTGGGCAACTGGGAGGAGATGCTCTTATTCTCCATGGACTTTACAGTGTCCCAGAACTTTTGGGAATTAGTACTACAGGATGCAAATTTCTAACTGACTGTGTGTATTTGTTCCTGACTTCCCTGAAAAGTTACATATCGCGGGGCTATTCGATGCTAATGCAGTGCTCCACAGGATGTTTTTGTGTTGGTCAAGTGCAGTCAAGTCTGGGGTGAACCAAGGGCTATATCTGTTCTTAGTTCTAAGTTTTTTGAAAGGGGCATGCTTATTTAGGATGGTGAGGAAAGCACTTTTAAAGAACAATCAGGCATCCTCTACTGACGGGATGAGGTCAATATCCTTCCAGGATACCTGAGCCAGATCGATTAGAAAGGCCTGCTCACAGAAGTGTTTTAGGGAGCGTTTGACAGTGATAAGGGGTGGTCGTTTGACCGCGGACCCATTACGGACGCAGGCAATGAGGCAGTGATCGCTGAGATCCTGGTTGAAAACAGAGGAGGTGTATTTGGAGGGCAGGTTAGTCAGGATGATATCTATGATGGTACCCATGTTTACGGATTTAGGGTTGTACCTGGTGGGTTCCTTGATAATTTGTGTGAGATTGAGGGCATCTATCTAAGATTGAAGGACAGCCGGGGTGTTAAGCATATCCCAGTTTGTCACCTAACAGTACAAACTCTGAAGATAGTTTGTAATCAATTCACAATCCAGGGAACAGCTGGGGGCTAAGGGGGGTCTGTAACAAACAGCAACAGTGAGAGACTTATTTCTGGAAAGGTGGATTTTTAAAAGTAGAAGCTCAAACTGTTTGGGCACAGACCTGGACAGTATGACAGAACTCTGCAGGTTATCTCTGCAGTAGATTGCAACTCCGACTCCTTTGGCAATTGTATCATGACGGGAAATATTGTAGTTGGGGATGGAAATTTCAGAATTTTTGGTGGCCTTCCTAAGCCAGGATTCAGACACAGCTAGGACATCCGGGTTGGCGGAGTGTGCTAAAGCAGTGAATAAATCAAACTTATGGAGGAGGCTTCTGATGTTAACATGCATGAAACCAAGGCTTTTACGGTTACAGAAGTCAACAAATGAGAGCGCCTAGGGAATAGGTGTAATGCTGGGGGCTACAGGACCTGGGTTTACCTCTACATCACCAGAGGAACAGAGGAGGAGTAGGATAAGGGTACGGCTAAAGGCTTTAACAACTGGTCGTCTAGTGCGTTGGGTACAGAGAATAAAAGGAGCAGATTTCTGGGCGTGGTGGAATAGATTGAGGGCATAATGTACAGACAAGGGTATGGTAGGATGTGAGTTCAGTGGAGGTAAACCTAGGCGTTGGGTAATGATGAGAGAGGTTGCATTTCTGGAGACACTAGTTAAGCCAGGTGAGGTCTCCGCATGTGTGTGGGGGGTGGGACAAAGGAGCTATCAGAGGCATGTTGAGTGGGACTGGGGGCTCTACAGTGAAATAAAACAATAATAGCTAACCTAAACAGCAGCAGGCAAGGCATATTGAAATAAGAAAGAGGCATAAAACAAACAGTTAATTAAGTGTCACGCGTGGGTGCATGGAGAGACCAAGACGCAGCGCAGGGATAGTAGTTCGACATTGATATTTATTTATTTATACTATGTATAATCAACACCAATGGCGAACTACAGGACACCAACAAACACTAGAAACTAACGTCACGTTCACCAAAACACACGAAATGAACGGACGTAAAAAAGGCACACTTACATTCACCGTGACTGCGACATATACATCGACAACGACCCACACCCGAGTGAAGGACAGACTCAACATATATGGGATCCCTAATTAGAGACAATGCGGTGCAGCTGCCTCTAATTAGGGATCCAACCCAAACCCCACACAGAAACAGAAAAGAACGACACTGTCAGACTCTGACCATAACTACATAGAGAAGCCTATTTGCTTCTCTATGGCCAGAGCCTGACATTAAGAGAGCTAAGACAACGACGGGTAATGGCGATGAATGGGCAAAAAGGGTCAGATAGAGAAATTGTTGTTGTGCTACACACAGGACCTGAGGCCTAGCAGATAAACAGAATGAAGTACCATGTAACGGAACAGTCCAATAAGGCTTTTGTAGTTTCATAGCCGGGAGAATGACTGTTCTTTTCATGTCCACTCTCAACAACATGTTCAAGCACCCTCTCATCATGCATTAGCACAACACGTGCCCCTTTTAGCGTTCAGTGAAAGGATGATACAAGAACATTGATTCATCCTGCTTCTCTATATGCTGCATGTGATATCTTACCTGAGAGGCTGCAACATCACTGTTGCATCATCTACGTTCTCACAGATATTTCTTACCGGACACAAATCTTAAGAGCAAAACTTGGAATGTCTATTTGTGTTTACACGTGTGATGCACAGTTTGAGCTGTACGGATGTCCTTCGCTTAGGCATTGGCTATGGTTTGATCTTTCCCCCATTATAGTAACGTAGACAAGCTCTAAGTGAAGTACACGTATGTGACAGATGACATCCTGGAATGAGATTGTCTGTGGCTGAGGATGAAATCAGCCCACGTTGAAGGTCACAAGCATAACACTGAGTCTCATGCCTGCATCAGCTTCCCACCATGTTTGAAAAGAGCAGTTCTGGTTGAAATGAATAGACGCAACAAGCCTTTTCTTGATTGTCTGACTATTTCAAAGTAACTACATTGGTGTATGTTCAAGGTCCCAGAGGTTTATGAGGAGAGGTGAGGCGTCTGAGCTTGGGGACTCTTCTGATGAAGGACACCCACTTACCACTTGACCCCTGTGGAGTTCACTTTGCTTCTCTTGTCATTTTGGGATTGTGAGGGAGACTATGGCTGCAAAACATTTGCTGACCTTCTTTCAAAACCACTCAGTTAAAAATAGCTATTATAGCATGTTGGTAAATAATTTCCCCCTACAATTTCCCTGCTCCTTGTTGAGAAGCCCCTCGCTGATCCCCTGTTGAGAAGCCCCTCGCTGAACCCCTGTTGAGAAGCCCCTCGCTGATCCCCTGTTGAGAAGCCCCTCGCTGATCCCCTGTTGAGAAGCCCCTCGCTGATCCACTGTTGAGAAGCCCCTCGCTGATCCCCTGTTGAGAAGCCCCTCGCTGATCCCCTGTTGAGAAGCCCCTCACTGATCCCCTGTTGAGAAGCCCCTCACTGATCCCCTGTTGAGGACCACCAGAACACAGCACTGCTGCTTGCATTAGAAAGGTCAGAGTGTGGTGTTTGCGCATGTAAACACACCTAAACTGTCTTGAGAGGGCTGCTCATGGTCATTTTGAAGCACAGCTAACTATATTTCTGTACAATGCTAATGGGCTACTTTACCTCTTTTTAACACTAGAAACCTGTATAGCATTTAAAAACAATTACAAAGAGTCATCTCCGTCCCTTACCTGAGAGAAACATAGGGCTGGGCAATTTTGTCTAGCATGCATAGTATGGAGACTTGACAGCTCTTGTGCAGTTCAGTGACGACATGCTTTGTTTCTGGGCTCTTTCTCTCCATACCCATGGGGGTTGCACTCAAGGTAGCCCAAGACCCCAAGGGCACCGTACTACTATGGCTGACCCTGTAAAACAACACATATCACTGCACCTATCCAGGTGTATGTGACAAATGCAACATTTATTTTTCTTTTGCTTATGTAACAGGGTGAAACTGTTGCAGCATTGTACGCAGCCTCTGTCAACGCAGGTTTCTGTCATTTCTAATTAAGGGCGTGCCTGCCATGCCCAGGCATAAAAGTTTGTCTGTTTCGCTCATTCAGGGGATTCCTTTATGATTGTTCAGGTTGGTGGCTACTGGAAGGACGGGAGCAGTGTATCGAAAGAAAACCGGAATCCAAATCGTAAGCATCTATGACAACGTGTGCTCCTCTCCTCTGGCAGGTGTTCTGCTAAACATGCCTTCCTTGATATTGGATTGGTATGTATTTATTGTGTTGGCCAGATTAGAATTGAAATATATTTTGATGCATGTGATTATTATTGACTTGTGTTGATCATGAAACTGAGTTTTAACCATGTTGTGTTTGGTCAGCAGTGATTGTGCGACATGCTGAAGATACTGTCTTTGAACGTACC
Source organism: Thymallus thymallus (assembly GCA_023634145.1). Lineage (NCBI taxonomy): Eukaryota > Metazoa > Chordata > Actinopteri > Salmoniformes > Salmonidae > Thymallus > Thymallus thymallus. The sequence goes on along the minus strand of CM042416.1, from coordinate 31,782,016 downwards.
TGAAAGCGCTTGAAAATAAGTGTTTTGTATCTGATATTTGGCCGGTCATTTCCATGCTTCACTCCCTGGTGCAAAGAACCTGTTTTAGATTAGTCCTGAGGACTTCCCCTCATGTATGTGTTAAATCCCACCTAAAAGGCTTAGGGCCCCCAAAAAAGCTAGAGGTGGCACTTGCCTGAGAGGGTTGTAGGACAATAATTATTTATAACTTACAGCTGACTCAAATGAAAAATAATTGGCCAATGGAACTTCAAGTTGTCATCTGACAAATACTAGTAGGCTAATTACAAGGAGTCCACTCTGCTCCCTATCCTGCTTGTGAAAAACAGTTCAGTACTATAGGCCTAATCAGTTTCTAGGGTCTTTCTCTCCAAGCCTAAAGTAGGCTACCCTCCACCTGAGTCCTTATTCCCTAGACAACTCACCCTCACCTCACCTGTCAATGAAGATTTCCATGTGAAGGAACCTGGGAGTATAGAGGGTAGGGTGAGTTTGAGATATTGAACGTTAAAATCCAGGGATACCATTTGTGACATGTTTCCTCTATTGAGCTTGGCAGAGTATGTTGCTTACGCGTTCGCCCTCTGAAACCAGTCATCACCTTTTCAATTATGGATTATGTTACAAACTATGGAGCGGCGATTCAATCCACTGTTGATCAGTAAGGAAACAACTTCAAGGTTAACGTCTCTCCAGTCAGTCCCTGGGATCCTATCATGCAGAGCAGTATTGGCAACGCTTACCACTGTCTAGATATGGAATGCTGTAGGCTGCTATTTTCAGGGGCCTGTAGCAGGTAAATTGACGGCTAAACATAGTGTCCAAAGCGTTGTCTTGTAAGGTCCATAAAGCCCCAGTGCTGTGTGCCTACCTGTGAGCCGTCAGACAGTGGAGTGCAGGGCTTTGACACAGAGCATTAGAATGTGTTTTCTCTTTACAGTACCTAAAGCCTAATTAATGAGAACAGAGACGATGGATTGCAGTGATCTTGAGGGAGGGGTGGCCAAGACACTCAACTGCACATCAATTATGTTGCTTAAACAACACGCTGAGCCTAAGCCATGATACGTTTTGCTTTAGGAGTTTGCTCATGCTCAACTTTTTTCCAGAGGACAAATGTGTCATCTTTAAGTGGCTGGTGTAGACTACGTACAGGAGAAGGCATATGGGAAATAAATGTCCTCCCCTGACAAATCGGTCCATCATTCTGTTTCAATATGTTGACATTGATTAGACAGCGGAACAATTACAGCTTTGTATGTCACTGTGATGAAGTGTCCCATAATTAAATGTCACCATGTTACATGGTTTCATTTTTCAATAATAATGTCCTGTTCAATTGAATAACCTCCACAGGTAATTGCATCGAGTCCAAACAAAAACCTCAACGTAACAGTAAAATCAATTGGTTAAGCTTCAAGCATGGCAGATGTTGCTACCAGAATGCCAGTAGCGTCTAGTCAGGTGGTTTCAGGAAGATCAATAGGTGTTGTTTATCTCACAGGTCTTTAAGAAAGTCTGCACTCTTAGATAATGAGGATATCACAAATATACTGAACAAAAATATAAACGCCAAATGTAAAGTGTTCGCCCATGTTTCATGAGCTGAAATAAAAGATCCCCAAAATGTTCCATACTCACAAAAAGCTTATTTTTCTCAAATGTTGTGCACAAATTTGTTTACATCCCTGTTAGTGAGCATTTCTCCTTTGCCAAGATAATCCATCAGCCTGACAGGTGTGGCACATAAAGAAGCTTATTAAAACAGCATGGTCATTACACAGGTGCATCTTGTGCTGGGGACAAAAGGCCACTCTAAAATGTGCAGTTCTGTCACACAACACAATGCCACAGATGTCTCAAGTTTTGAGGGAGGGTGCAATTGGCATGCTGACTGCAGGAATGTCCACCAGAGCTGTTGCCAGAGAATTTAATGTTAATTTCTCTACCATAAGCCGCCTCCAACGTCGATTTAGATAATTTGGCAGTGTGTCCAACTGGACCTCCACATCAGGCTTCTTCACCAGCGGGATCATCTGAGATCAGCCACCCGGACAGCTGATGAAACTGTGGGTTTGCACAAGCAAAGAATTTCTGCTCAAAGTGTCTCAGGGAAGCTCATCTGCGTGCTCGTCATCCTCACCAGGGTCTTGACCTGACTGCAGTTTGGCGTCGTAACCAACTTCAGTGGGCAAATGCTCACCTTCGATTGCTACTGGCAGGTTGGAGAAGTGTGCTTATCCCGGATTAATCCAAGTTTCAACTGTACCGGGCAGGTGGCAGACGTGTGTATGGCGTCGTGTGAGGCCCATTGTTGTGCAATTCATCCGCCGCCATCAACACGTTTCAGCATGATAATGCACGGCACCATGACGCAAGGATCTGTAGACAATTCCTGGAAGCTGAAAATGTCCCAAAATCTGCAAAATTTGACCAGACATGTTTGGGATGCACTGGATCGTCATATACAACAGCGTGTTCCAATATCCAGCAACTTCACACAGCCGTTGAAGAGGAGTGGGACAACATTCCACAGGCCACAATCAACAGCCTGATCAACTCTATGTGAAGGAGATGTGTCGCGCTGCCTGAGGCAAATGGTGGTCACACCAGATACTGACTGGTTTTCTGATCCAAGCCCCTACCTTTTTTTTAAGGTATCTGTGACCAACCGATGCATATCTGTATTCCCAGTCATGTGAAATCCATAGATTAGGGCCTAATTAATTTATTTCAACTGACAGATTTCCTTATATGAACTGTAACTCAGTAAAATCTTCGAAATTGTTGCACGTTGCGTTGCATGTTGTTCATTGTAAATTGTACTAAACATATTCATTTTGGTCAGCTTAATACTAAGATGTCAACCTTTAATTTTTTATCAGAAACTATTTATATTGAACTGAATTAAGTAACCTCATTGGGGCCGTCATCAAGCATCATCCAGTGTGTAGCCTACGTAATGGACTTGGTCCTGGCTCAGTTGATAAGAAAGCGGTGCTAGCAAGCCTGAGGTTGTGCTCAATTCCTACACGTATCACATACACATGCTAACAATGTGTACTGTACTGCAAGTCTCTTTGGATAAAAGTGTCTGTCTAAATGCCATATCATGGGCGTTCACCATTCAGAGAGGACTGGGATTATCATGGCCAGCCAACTAGCAATACCGTATCTGCAATGCTATCCGTCTTATCCTTGTTGAGCTAAACAAGGATGTTGATTGACAGCTCCTCTGGGAGGATGCAGGGGAGAGAGAGAGAGAGAGAGAGAGAGAGAGAGAGAGAGAGAAGAGAAGCAGCTATGTGATTACTGCGTTCTTAAATTGACCAATTGTGCTGCGTCTGTCTGGAGACATCTCCATCATTTGGAATGCAGTAAGGAACAAATGTTGGGTTGATCAAAAGGGAAAACTTACTCGGAAGTTGGACTGCTACAGAGCAGCATGCCAAGAGATTATTTCTATTCCCCAGGGGACCTGGGAATCGTTCCGCTTCATTATTAGAGGTCAGTGAATAGAGCGTTGTCATGACCTTCGCAAGCTTGATAAGACGTTGATGAAAAGCAGCAATCAGACACTGCCATTGATTCATAGCAATAAGTACCAGTTCTAATAAAGTACATGTAATTGCTGCATTGAAAGCATGCCTAAATAATCATATTTTACATTGTATGTAATTCAATGCCTATTCTATAGCAATACATATAGAAATGCATCATATAAGAGGAGTAATGATTGTGTGTGAACAGAAAGATTCATTGCCATGTTAGACTATACTGTATTTTTCCATAGTCTGGGGACTCTACATTAACAGTGTCTTAGAAACGAATAATTGCAACAGCTCACTCAATATTTATATTTCATATTTATATTTAGCAGGGATTCAAACTACTACATGAAGACTGGGATGAGTTGTATAACCTGTTTCCATAACTTATATTACAGTACTATATTAAAGAGGCATTTTTATGGCTTATTCATTTCTGATAATGAGGTTGGTTTGATTCGACTTGCCTTTCTGAAGGCTACATCTGTAGCGGAGTCTACTCAGTATGGATGGATGTAATTATCAGATCTACAGATCTACATCTACAGATCTACAACGTACTTTATCAGCTTAAACAGCATTGCATCAACCCGGCTAGTTGGTTGAAATGGCAAAAAAGTTTATTTTAACCCAGATTTCAACCACGAAATAACGCGACTTCCAAGGTAGCTGTTTTTTTGTATTTTTTTCAAGTAAATCTCACTTTATTGACAACTCCAGTGTTTTTTCTGGATCAAAAAGGGGCGTGTGTGGTGGGCGTGGCAGGGGGTGTGGCAGGGGGTGCGGTCAGCTGTCGGCGCAGCAAAATCTAATTATTTTTGTCGTTTAAAGTGTTGTTTTTTCATCCAGAAAATGAATTTAAATAAATAAGTCAATGTAAACTGTAAAAATAAATAAAAAATCCTGAGCTCTATCACGTATAATTTTTTGGGGGATGTTTATCCAATACTGTATCTTTGCCCACGGGATAGGTCATGTGATGTGACTCACATCGTACTCATCTATACCTATCTATGGTGAGTCACAGGTCAGTTGAATCATTCATCAGCCTCTCTTATTTTCATGATGAGTCATCCAGGCACACTAACATGGGAATCAGGATCATTAGACAAGCCTTATGTTACATAAGTCTGATGAAAGTACACAAAATGGCATGGTTATTAATGCTTTTGTCAAATTTGTAAAATGGACACTCTTAGCAAAGGCCCATTCTGTTGAGAAAATTGAAGCTGCATTTTCTTTCATGTGTTGGGGACCTTTCTGTGCTCCAATCATATGACCATCTCTCCATAATTGAGGTGAGGTCATTAAAACAGAACTAAACAGGGTCATCTTCATTTATGTGAAATGATTCTATGCACTGCTCTGAATGGGCAAGGTACTTATCACAGAGACGTCCTTGTCATTTTAATGTCAAGATCAATTATATATCCTACACGCTTATTATAAAAGTTGAAAGTGTACTGCTCTACCATACCTGTTCCTCTAAAGGTTACACTACTCTTGTCACGACTCCCTCCGAAGTCGCCCTCTCTCCTGATTCAGGCGGCTTTCGGCGATCGACGTCACCGGCCTTCTAGCCACTGCCGCTCCACGTCATTTTCCACGGGTTAATGAATGATCCATCCGTTTTCCAAGCCTTTGTAGACGAGATTTTCCGGGACCTACTTGGGCATGGTGTAGTGGTGTACATCGACAATATTCTGGTGTATTCCGCTACATGCGCTGAGCACTTGTCCCTGGTGCGCGAGGTGCTTGGTTGACTGTTGGAGCATGACCTGTATGTCAAGGCTGAAAAATGTCAGTTTTTTCAACAATCTGTCTCCTTCCTGGGATACCGCATTTCCACCTCAGGGGTGGAGATGAAGAGTGACCGCATTTCAGCTGTGCGTAATTGGCCGACTCCCACCACGGTAAAGGAAGTGCAGCGTTTCATTGGGTTTGCCAATTACTACCGGAGGTTTATCCGGAGCTTTGGCCAGGTGGCGGCTCCCATTACCTCACTGCTGAAGGGGGGTCCATCCCGTCTGCGCTGGTCGGCCGAGGCGGACAGGGCTTTTCGTCACCTGAGGACTCTGTTCACCTCGGCTTCCGTGCTGGCCCATTCGGACCCCTCTTTAGCATTCATAGTGGAAGTGGACACGTCCGAAGCAAGGGATAGGAGCAGTTGGGCACGCCACCTAAGCTCCACCCCTGTGCCTTCTTCTCGAAGAAGCTCAGCCCGGCGGAGCAGAACTATGATGTGGGGGATCGGGAGCTGTTGGCTGTCATCGGGGCCCTGAAAGTGTGGAGATATTGGCTCGAGGGGGCTAAACACCCTTCCCTCATCTGGACTGACCACCGTAACCTGGAGTACATCCTGGCAGCGAGGAGACTGAACCCTTGCCAGGCCCATCGATCCCACCTTCATACTCCCGGCTTCCTGCATTGTGGCACCGGTCTTATGGGCGCTGGACACGGACATTGAGCAGGCGTTACGTGCAGAGCCCGCCGCCCCTCAATGTCCCGCTGGGCGTCTGTACGTGCCGTATGCTGTCTGTGATTGGCTGATCTATTGGCTGATCCACACGTCACCCTCCTCTGATCACCCTGGCATCGGTCGGAGAGTGCGCTGCCTGAACGGGAAGTACTGGTGGCCCACCTTGGCTAAGGGTGTATGTGTCCTCCTGCTTGGTGTGCGCCCAATGCAAGGCACCTAGACACCTTCCCCGAGGTAAGCTACATCCCTTATCAGTTCCACAACAACCATGGTCTCACCTTTCGATTGATTTTTTGACTGATCTCACCCCTCACAGGGTAACACCACGATCATGGTTGTTGTGGACCGTTTCTCTAAGACCTGCCGTCTCCTTCCTCTGCCCGGTCTCCCCACGGCCCTAGAGACTGCAGAGGCCCTCTTCACCCACTTCTTCCGGCACTACAGGGTACCGGAGGACATAGTGTCGGGGACCCCAATTCACGTCCGGGGGAGTGGGCAGCTTTCATACCCTGGGCTGAATATGCCCAGAACCCGGTGGAGGACAGTCAGGCCATAATACGGAAGTGGAAAGACAATAATTTCACCATAAATTTGCCTCGACCAGGTGCTCCTCCTTTTTGACAGAGGAGTGAAAAGAATAATCAGAAGAGTTGTCCAAGAGCCAAGGACCACTTGTGGAGAGCTTCAAAAAGACCTGCAATTAGCAGGTACTGTTGTCTCAAAGAAACAGTAAGTAATGCACTCCACCGCCATGGCCTGTATGCACGCTCAGCACGCAAGACTCCATTGCTGAAAAAAAAGCATGTTGAAGCTCGTTTAAAGTTTGCTGCACAACATTTGGAAAAGCCAGTGAAATACTGGGAGAATATAGTGTGGTCAGATGAGAGCAAAATTGAACTATTTGGATGTCAGAATACACACCATGTTTGGAGGAGAAATGGCACTGCACATCACCCTAAAAACACCATACCAACAGTGAAGTTTGGAGGTGGGAACATCATGGTGTGGGGCTGCTTTTCAGCAAATGGTACTGGCAAACTTCACATGATTGAAGGAAGGATGAATGGGCAAATTTACTGAGACATTCTTGACAAAAATCTGCTGCCATCTACCTGGATGATGAAGATGAAACGAGGGTGGACATTTCAGCAAGACAATGATCCCAAACACACAGCCAAGGAAACTCTCAATTGGTTTCAAAGAAAGAAAATAAAGCTGTGTCAGGCTCTGGCCATAGAGAAGCCTATTTGCTTCTCTATGTAGCTATGGTCAGAGTCTGACAGTGTCTTTCTTTTCTGTTTCTGCGTGGGTTTTGGGTTGGATCCCTAATTAGAGGCAGCTGCACCGCATTGTCTCTAATTAGGGATCCTATATATGTTAATCTGTCATTCACTCTGGTGTGGGTCGTTATTGATGTATTTCGGTGAATGTAAGTGTGCCTTTGTTACGTCCGTTCATTTCGTGTTTGTTTGGTGAACGTGACGTTTTGTACATTCGTGTGTTTGTTTGTTGTTAGTTCGTTCATTTTTGTAAAACTTATATTACATAGTAAAATAAGATAATGTCGAACTACTATCCCTGCGCTGCGCCTTGGTCATTCCCACACCCACATCGTGACAAGCTGCTAGAATGGCCCAGCCAATCACCTGACTTAAATCCCATTGAAAATCTATGGAAAGAACTGAAGATCAAGATTCATAGAAGAGGCCCACGGAACCTTCAAGATTTGAAGACTGTTTGTGTGGAAGAATGGGCCAAAATCACACCAGAGCAATGCATGCGACTAGTTTCTCCATACAGGAGGCGTCTTGAAGCTGTCATTACCAACCAAGGCTTTTGTACAAAGTATTAAATAAATATCAGTAGGTGTGTTCAATACTTTTTCCCTGTGTCATTTCACATTATTACACAACTTCATTTCTGAACTTCTTTGTTTTGGTTTCTTTGTATGTGTGTGTATATACAGTGGGGAGAACAAGTATTTGATACACTGCCGATTTTGCAGGTTTCCCACTTACAAAGCATGTAGAGGTCTGTAATTTTTATCATAGGTACTCTTCAACTGAATCTAAAACAAAAATCTAGAAAATCACATTGTATGATTTTTAAGTAATTAATTTGCATTTTATTGCATGACATAAGTATTTGATACATCAGAAAAGCAGAACTTAATATTTGGTACAGAAACCTTTGTTTGCAATTACAGAGATCATACGTTTCCTGTAGTTCTTGACCAGTTTTGCACACACTGCAGCAGGGATTTTGACCCACTCCTCCATACAGACCTTCTCCAGATCCTTCAGGTTTCGTCTCTGTCGCTGTGCAATACGGACTTTCAGCTCCCTCCAAAGAATTTCTATTGGGTTCAGGTCTGGAGACTAGCTAGGCCACTCCAGGACCTTGAGATGCTTCTTACGGAGCCACTCCTTAGTTACCCTGGCTGTGTGTTTCGGGTCGTTGTCATGCTGGAAGACCCAGCCACGACCCATCTTCAATGCTCTTACTGAGGGAAGGAGGTTGTTGGCCAAGATCTCGCGATACATGGCCCCATCCAGCCTCCCCTCAATACAGTGCAGTCGTCCTGTCCCCTTTGCAGAAAAGCATCCCCAAAGAATGATGTTTCCACCTCCATGCTTCACGGTTGGGATGGTGTTCTTGGGGTTGTACTCATCCTTCTTCTTCCTCCAAACACGGCGAGTGGAGTTTAGACCAAAAAGCTCTATTTTTGTCTCATCAGACCACATGACCTTCTCCCATTCCTCCTCTGGATCATCCAGATGGTCATTGGCAAACTTCAGACGGGCCTGGACATGCGCTGGCTTGAGCAGGGGGACCTTGCGTGCGCTGCAGGATTTTAATCCATGACGGCGTAGTGTGTTACTAATGGTTTTCTTTGAGACTGTGGTCCCAGCTCTCTTCAGGTCATTGACCAGGTCCTGCCCTGTAGTTCTGGGCTGATCCCTCACCTTCCTCATGATCATTGATGCCCCACGAGGTGAGATCTTGCATGGTGCCCCAGACCGAGGGAGATTGACCGTCATCTTGAACTTCTTCCATTTTTTTATAATTGCGCAAACAGTTGTTGCCTTCTCACCAAGCTGCTTGCCTATTGTCCTGTAGCCCATCCCAGCCTTGTGCAGGTCTACAATTTTATCCCTGATGTCCTTACACAGCTCTCTGGTTTTGGCCATTGTGGAGAGGTTGGAGTCTGTTTGATTGAGTGTGTGGACAGGTGTCTTTTATACAGGTAACGAGTTCAAACAGGTGCAGTTAATACAGGTAATGAGTGGAGAACAGGAGGGCTTCTTAAAGAAAAACTAACAGGTCTGTGAGAGCCGGAATTCTTACTGGTTGGTAGGTGATCAAATACTTATGTCATGCAATAAAATGCTAATTAATTATTAAAAAATCATACAATGTAATTTTCTGGATTTTTGTTTTAGATTCCGTCACTCACAGTTGAAGTGTACCTATGATAAAAATTACAGACCTCTACAAGCTTTGTAAGTAGGAAAACCTGCAAAATCGGCAGTGTATCAAATACTTGTTCTCCCCACTGTATACATATATATAGTTACAGTAACTTAAAAATGTGGCCATTGATGTCATTTTAAGGTTGAATGTTACATGACTTTAGGCTATTTACTGTATTACAAAAGTAATTTTAAATTGTGTTTGGGTGACATTTAAAATAAAGTATCTACTGCTTGGATAGTTCCATCTAAGACAATGGCTTAAGGTATACATGTGTGTAGAGTGCGTGTCTTATCATGTGTACTGTGCATTCGGAAAGTATTCAGACCCCTTGACTTTCTCCACATTTTGTTACGTTACAGCCTTATACTAAAATAGACCCCTCATCAATCTACAGATAATACCCCACAAAGCGTAAACAGGGTTTTTCAAAATTTTTGCAAATTTATAAACAAAACAAAAACTGAAATATCACATTTACATAAGTATTCAGACCCTTTACTCAGTACTTTGTTGAAGCACCTTTGGCAGCGATTACAGCCTTGAGTCGTCTTGGGTATGACACTACAAGCTTGGCACACCTGTATTTGCGGAGTTTCTCCCATTCTTCTCAGCAGATCCTCTCAAGCTCTGTCAGTGTGGATGGGGAGCGTCGCTGCACAGCTCTTTTCAGGTCTCTCCAGAGATTGGGTTCAAATCCGCGCTCTGGCTGTTATACTCAAGGACATTCAGAGACTTCTTTGCATTGTCATCAACTCCAATTCGGCTCGGGGCACAGAATATTCTCATCCTAGTCTATCCATTGTAGATTGATACCACAGTTTATTAAATAGCATAGGCTACAGTAATGAGTAATAACATCAGTGTTTCCTCATCCAGTGTTTGGAGTGTTGACAGTCAACATTGTTGAAAGTGGCTTCAACATGTCTTTAGGCATCGCACTTCTCCTCTTCCCCCCCAAAAAATACCATGCTCCACTAAATTTTATTGTATTTGTGAGGCACGTTTTCAATCATCAAGACATAGACTATGCATACGGTTGATATGGCATTATAAGACTGAATCATTTGAATATCTTTGGTGGAGCGCGTCTTAGGTAACCGGACAAGAGGCGCTCTTTGGAAATGGGGATGGATACAAGCCAAACGGAGAATGCACTGCAGGTATGTAAATTCAGAGTAATGCAAAAGCATGATGGCAAAAGCCTCACAAGTAGATAATTTAAAAAACCTTTTATGGAGAGGCTCCTTGGCTAATCCGAATTACAAACACACCCGACGCATTGCTTTTGAAAGCTTTCGCTAAGGAAGAAGCCTCTGCTCTCAAAAAATAATATCAAGACACAACTGACTTTACCCAGGTGTTTGTCTGGCAAAAGTCAGTTGTGTCTTGATATTATTTTTTGAGAGCAGAGGCTTCTTCCTTCCTGACCCCCCATGTAGGCCAAGATTGTGCAGTCTCTTTCTGACAGTGTACCCATGCACTTTGACATTGATTGTGGCAAGAGAGGCCTGTAGATCCCTTGATGTTAACCTGGGGTTCTTAGAGACTTCTGTGAGCATCTTTCGGTTGACGCTTTTCACCTTCTCCACTGTGGCACCATCGATGTGAATAGGGGCGTGCTCCCTCTGCTGTCTCCTGAAGTCCATGATCAGCTCCTTCATTTTGTTGACGTTGAGGGAGAAGTTATTTTCCAGGCAACACTCCGCCAGGGCCCTCACCTCCTCCCTGTAGGCTGTCTCATCATTGTTGGTAATCAGACCTACTACCGTTGTTTCGTCTGCAAACTTGATGATTGAGTTGGAGGCGTGCATGGCCATGCAGTCATGGGTGAACAGGTTGTACAGGAGAGGGCTGAGCACGCACCCTTGTGGGGCCCCTGTTTTGAGGATCAGCATAGTGGAGTTGTTGTTTCCTGCCTTCACCACCTGGGGGCGGCCCGTCAGGAAGTCCAGGACCCAGTTGTACAGGGCGGGGTTCAGACTTAATGAAGAGCTTGGAGGGTACTATGGTGTTGAAGGCTGAGCTGTAGTCAATGGACAGTATTCCTACATAGGTATTCCTCTAGTCCAGATGGGATAGGGCATTGCATCGTCTTTGTATCTTATGTGGCAGTATGCAAATTGAGTGGGTCTAGGGTGTCAGGTAAGGTGGAGGTGATATGATCCTTAACTAGCCTCTCAAAGCAATTCATGATGACAGAAGTGAGTGTTACTGGGCGATAGTCATTTAGTTCAGTTACCTTTGCTTTCTTGGGTACAGGAACAATGGTGTACATCTTGAAGCAAGTGGGGACAGCAGACTGGGATAGGGACATGCCATTTCAACATCTAAATGCCTGGCTATGAAAAGCCAAGTGACCTGATGTATTTACCTGTTGCATTTACCTGTTGCAACCTCTACAACCACTGTTATCATTTGACCCTGCTGGTCATCTATGAACAATTGAACATCTTGAAGAAAGATCTGGCCTTACTGTCCATGTATTGTTATAATCTCCACCCGGCACAGCCAGAAGGGGTGTGTTTCTTCTCTAGGTTTCTTCCTAGGTTTTTACCTTTCTAGAGAGTTTTTCCTAGCCACTGTGCTTCTACATCTGCATTGCTTGCTTTGGGGTTTTAGGCTGGGTTTCTGCATAGCACTTTGTGACATTGGCTGATGTAAAAAGGGCTTTATACATACATTTGATTGAAATTTGATTGGTCTATACTACGGGTGTATTTGTGAATTTAATCTAGAGTGCCAGTGTGTGCTCTGGGCGTTTGTAAATTCAGAGTGTTTCGCTCTCTGAGCATTCAGAGCGCACACCGGACACTCTGGCAGAGGAGTAGGATTGATCCGAGCGTTCTGACCTAACAACAGCAGTCAAGCACCCAAGCTAACTGGCTAACGTTGGCTAGCTTGCTAGCTACTTCCAGACACAAATGAGAGAACAGCTCACTCTGGCCATTTTACTGCCATAGCAGAGCTGGTTAGGCTGTTTTTATGTTATCCTTAGCGTTGGTGAAAGCAACTGTGCTGCTGGCAACAATTTAATTGAGCTTTTTTGCCAACGTTTACTGACACTGGCATTATTCAGCGGGTGTTACGCGTTTGTAAATGTGTCAGTTATACTGCGCTCTGAAATCGGAGTAGATAGCCAGAGCAAATTTGTCGCAGTGACATCATGGACATTCTATTGAAATGGTTACTTGCATAGTGGAGTCTTTTGTTTAGACATGTAGCTAGCTAGCTAGCTAAACAATGAACCATAATCCCAATTCATAACATTACTACCCTGCATGAATCTGCAGGTAGCTAACCAACCAGGTTCAATGTTAGCTAGCTAACATTAGGCTATAACTAGCAATGCAAATGGCTCTGAGATTCAAATAATATTACTACACAGATCATACATGTATGTTAGCTATCGAGACAGCCAGCTAACATTAGCTAGCTAACAGTACATTTGAACTTTAAATGAAAACGACTTTCTGCTCAAATTTGAAATATCTGAAAATGTATAATATCTTACCAGTATATTTACCACATTTCAACTCTATATCTGACATGCTACTGGTGTTTCAAAGTATATTTGTTTAAGACTACCAAGAAACACTCTTTGTGACCCTGATTTAGCCCACTGCAGTAAAAGGTTATGATCTATGAGCCCTCGGAATCCAGAGCCCATAATTAGACATTTGTTTGCATAAAACATTTACTGAGCCATGTCTTATCCTATGTGATTAGGGCAAATAAAGAATTAAAGTCCTTCAAAATATCATCATCCATTTGGAGCAAAATAATGTAATGAAATGTTTTCCTATCCATTATTCACACACACATGGGAAAATCATTCCCATATCCACCACCATATTTTACTGTAGGTATGAGGTCCTTTTTCTGTTTTTCAATGCCAAACCCACCACTAGTGTGTGTGGCCAAAGAGCTCTATTTTCATGTAATCTGAGCAGCCAATAGCATAGTGATTAAGAGCATTGGGCCAATAACCGAAAGGTTGCCGATTTGAATCCCCGAGCCGACTAGGCAAAAATGTGTCTGTGCCCTTGAGCAAGGTATTTAAGCCTAATTGCTCTGGATAAGAGGGTCTGGTAAATGACAAAAATGTAAAATCTGACCATTGCACTACATCCCTTTCCCACCTGGATGTAGTGGAGCGGGGCGAGAGCTTCAAGTTCCTTGGTGTCCACATCACCAACAAACTATCATGGTCCAAACACACCAAGACAGTCGTGAAGAGGGCACGACAACGCCTATTCCCCCTCAAGAGACTGAAAATATTTGGCATGGGTCCCCAGATCCTCAAAAAGTTCTACAGCTGCACCATCAAGTGCATCCTGACCAGTTGCATCAACGCCTGGTGTGGCAACCGCTCGGCATCCGACCGTAAGGTGCTGCAGAAGGAAGTGCGTACGGCCCAGTACATCACTGAGCCATCCAGGACCTCTATACTAGGCCGTGTCAGAGTAACGCCCCAAAAATTGTCATAGACCAGCTACCCAAGTCATGGACTGTTCTCTCTGCTACCGCAAGGCAAGAGGTACTGAAGCGCCAAGTCTAGCTCCAAAAGGCTCCTAAGAGCTTTTACACCCAAGCCAGAAGACTACTGAACAATTTATCAAATGGTTACCAAGGCCCTGTTTATTATCTATGCATAGTCACTTTACCCCTACCTACATTTACATACAGAATTACCTCAATTACCTCTACTAACATGTACCCCCGCACATTGACTCGGTACAGGTACCGCCTAACCATACAATACAGATTATTAGATCTGGTGGGAGCTCACTGTTCACAAAGGTAAGAGGCTTGTGTTGGGGATGAGACCAAAGTAAATAGACAATAAAATCCCTTTATGTCAGCAATCAGTGTGGCTGAAATGGCCGAATCCGCTAATTTGAAGGGGTGTCCACATACTTTTGTATATATAGTGTACTTTAGGTGCTGTCTGTCTTCCAAATAGACTACTTGATGTGTGAACTGCTGACTGCTTATATCTTGCAGATGATTGTTGACACATCAACCAGTAATCAGTGTCAGCGGCGATCTCGTCGTCAAAACTAAGACCTTCACCAAAAGAAACACGGTTCTGCCAAGGAAAGCTCAACACCACTCTCTCACTTGAGTATCTTACCTAGTTATTTTCAGATCTAATTTTGCTCTTTTGTAGCTTTGGCAACTGTGTGTGTTTTCTATCCCAGTTGGCTCCTCTCCCAGTAGGCTTTACAGATTCTCCCCACCCCTTGGCTGCAACCCTTCTAATTTAGTGTACCCTGTGCTCACAACCCATGTGGACTTCCTGGTCTCCGGCAGCGTTTGGAACTGCCAATCTGCAGTCAAGAAAGGAGAGATCATCTCAGCCTGCCCTTCAGTCCCTAGACTTTTTGGCCCTGACAGAGACATGGATCACCCCTGAGAACACTGCTATTCCAGCTGCTCTCTCTTCATCTGACTATATTTTCTCTCATAATCCAAGAGCATCTGGTCATCACGGTGGTGACGGTCATTTGAATTCCATGCTGTCGCTGTCACTAGTCCACTTAAGCTTAACATTGTTGTCATCTATCGCACACCAGGTGCTCTTAGAGTTCCTCAATGAGTTTGACACCTTGATAAACTCATTTCCAGACGATGGCTCACCTCTCTTCATACTGGGCGACTTCAACCTCCCAACGTCTGCCTTCGATTAATTTCTTTCCAACTCTTTCTTTTCCCTCCTTTCCTCTTTTGAACTCACCCTTTCCCAGGCCCCTCCCACTCACAAGGCAGGCAATAGGCTTGACCTCACCCTTTCCCAGTCCCCTCCCACTCACAAGGCAGCCAATAGCCTTGACTTCATCTTTACTACTATCTTTGCTGTTCGCCTACTAATCTCAGGCCACGCCCCTCTAGGTCTCTGATCACTACTTTGTTTCCTTTTCTGTCTCCCTCTGCTCCAACACTAGCCACTCAGCCCATATGCAGATGGTCATGCGCTAGTGATAACTGCAGTCCCCGCAGGTTATATCCATGGGGCGGACGGGTTAAGGGTAATTCAATATTGTGTGGCTGAAGGGTGGCTGGTTGAATAAAAATAAACAATACCTTAAAAAATCCAGAAATGTGCAATTTACAGTATATAGGCTGCATTGAGGTTTTTCTTTACTTATTTTAGGCTATCTGGTATTAGTCCATAAGCCTAAGCTTTAGGGCTTAACTGTATGTGCCAAACAGCGTACAAAGCCAATCGCCAAATAATGCTTTTAGGAACTGGCAGCAAAAGTTCACATCAATCCCTGGAGGCAAAAAGGACATTGTCGAAGTTTAATTAAATAAGACAAAAGCTGCGAAAGGAGATTTGAAAATAAAGAGGAGGGAGGGACAGAAAAGTAATGTTTAGAAAATATTTGTTGAAGTGGTAAAAGAGTATGATGGCAGTGCCAGCTATGTTAAATGTGATGATTGTGAGGCGCTATACAAATTTGACAGTCACAATTCGGGACTTTAAATAGGACTATGGCATGCCTACTGTTTGGATGGGTTTAATGGAATCTACATCTGGACACGAACACTTCAAGGACTGAAATACATACATTTAAAATGTCCCACATAGCTTACATATCAGTATATACACACAATATCTAGGTCTAATACACAGTATAGTACAAATTACAGTACAATTGCTGTATCTTTCGCAGTCCTCTTTGTGTAGTCATGGGTTTAGTCATGGGTTTAGTGTCCTTACGTTTTGCATCATTCGGTTACGTTGTTAGTTGACCTTTCTTTCCTCTGTCACGTTCGTGTGGTTGTTCCTGAGGATATCTAGCAACAGTGGATCATATTAGGCTAACGTATTACAAGTTGTGCGATCATTTGAATCGTTATGGAACTCAGACCATACGGAGCAGCTTAAACATGGAGCCTGACGCACTGTTCACAACGACTGGACCATTAGTGAGGATTATTATACAATTGTACACTTTTCTCACCTTCCAATAACTAATGGATTGAACAATTGAATATGGTAACTTTCAGGATTAATCCACTGTATTAACCATATATATAACCAGTATAAAACCACTGTATTTTTCATTGATCAATATATTTAGTGTTCTAACCCTAGATACAATAATAAACAAGATCAGAGTATTTTTTTTATCTACCAATTGGTGCTGTAAAAAGGAGATTAATATGTGTGTATTTACATGGCTTTCTTTCATTGATCCCTAATATTCTGAACAGTTCTCTCAATATATTCTAGCGAGACTGTCGACTAAATTTAAGGTACATCAAAATGTTTGCAAGGGAACCACACCTGCAAAGCCAGTTACGCACCTGAATAAGGTATGTCTGAATACCAACTACTGAGAAGACGTACATTTCCTTAGGCTGAATCAGGTTTTCCTCTCTCTTCATGTTGAAATGTCAGTCACCTGCACTCATCTTAACAACAGATTAAAGCTGAACAAATGCTAAATTAATCTGCCTTTTTTACGAGTCTTGTCTGTCTCGAATCCCTTTTTTTGGGACACCCCTTCCACTTTTCTTTGTTTCCTGCAGTGCGGAGGCCTACCTGAACTCTCATCCCTCCCTTTCTCAATACAAGTCTGGTTTGTCAACATCACTACTTCAGAGCATGCTTTAATTTCTATTTGGAATGTTATTCTTCGTTGAGGTCACATAGATGGTATCCAGCGGTGGCAAAAAAAGCTGATATCTCCTCAGTCAGGAAGAGCATGAGGTGCATATAGAAGAGTATAAGGTTTTGAAAAGGGGGAAAGGTTATCCTTGTCAAATAGTGGAGTTTAGTTTCTGTTGAGAAAGAAAAAGCTTCACAATGGCTTTAACATGAAATGTATGAAGCCTTCCTGACATCCTTGGTCTATTTAGGACAGGAGTACAGGGCCAATCTTCGGTGGAGGATATGTGAAGGAGAAGCTAAGTCTTGCTGGGCATTAAAACATAGTAAATTGAAAAGGTTGACCATCTGGCTGCCTCTCTCTCTCTATTCATCTGCCAAGACGAATATCTGAAGGCTGCAGTCTCTCAATATTCATCATTCTCAAAGAACGATACTTGAAATTGTTAGCAATAGCAGATTGTTTTTGTGTCTGTTTCAGAGTTCAACCAACAAGTGGTCTGTATAATATAATATATCATATACTTTCACTCAATGTTATCAGCAGCATATGGGATACTGCAGGGAGCTAGAGTTTGTTTTCAAAATAAGCCATATGTACTGCATGGTTTGGGTAATTGAAATGTGTGTGTGTGAGATTCCTGGAGGCAACAGACTGACTGTTTGAGTTGAATCCTCACCTTGTGTTAACACCACAAAATTAGAAATTACGCCCAAGACGGATCAATGAGCCTTCGGAATCCAGAGCCCATAATTAGACATTTAGTGAAGGAATTAGATCATTACGGATGTACTGCCGTTTGTTTGCATAAAACATTTACTGAGCCATGTCTTATCCTATGTGATTAGGGCAAATAAAGAATTACAGTCCTTCAAAATGTCATCATCCATTTGGATAATAATGTAATGAAAAGGTTTCCTATCCATCCCTCAGACACACATGGGAAAATCCTTCTCCAAAAATGTGCAGCTCTAAGCCGGACAGCTAGACAGAATGGAACAACTGGCTGTGGTTGCTCAGCAACACATAGTTTCTGTTGTCAAAGATAGCAGGCGATCGTCTGGGTGGCGCCTATATATGTCTCTATACCAGGAAACTGTGGATGATCTCAGTTAATGATTCATCCTGACTTTGTGCTGTATATACACACACCTGCTACATCTCCCACCATGTAATGTTTATGGTCTACAGATCTGCACTGTGCTGATTGTTTGAACAACCCATGTTGCGTGGGTTGCGTGCAAAATTAGGTATCGGTCAGCTTGCATTTCCCCTCATCTCACCTTGCAACATTTGCTTTCATTTCTACATAATAAATATTTCATTGGGGCCATTAAAGGCAACATGATATCATAGGAAAATGTCAGCCTGTGACGTTTTTTTCTTAAAGATAAGATCACAAGATATGATGCCTATGTCAATACATTGCAGTCAATAGAAAAAGATGAGCGTCAACCAACTGACTCTTACGTCGATACATCACTTTCATTGGGAAAAGTGAGTATAAACCAACTGAAACTTTTGTCAATACATAACAGCCAATGGGAAAAGATTGGCATCAACCAATTGAAACTTTTGTCAATACATAACAGCCAATGGGAAAAGAAGAGCGCCATCCTATTGACACTCATGTGAATACATTGCAGTCAATGGGAAAGATGGGCGTCAACCAATTGATGGTAATATCAATATTTTGCATTGAATGGGAAAAAAATGAGTGTCACAGGGTGGAAACACTTATGTCAGTACATACAAGTCAATGGGAAAAGATGACCCACCGGGCACGCTCTGGTTAACATTTTCACGCGTGAATTCCAAATATCTCTAAAGGTTGCCCAAGCATGAGTTATACAAATAATTGATTGTTAAAATATGTAACAGGACAGTTAACCTGCACTGCCCTCGAACCAAGACACGCTGCCTGCTAATTATATAAAGGCTATGTTTCAACTTCAAATTATTTTCTAAGAAGTTTTATTTTCTAACAACAGTTTGAATTGAGGTGTGTTCTGCCTCCTCATTAATATATGTACACTACCGGTCAAAAGTTTTAGAACACTAACTTACGATTTCCTGCATTGTAGAATAATAGTGAAGACATCAAAACTATGATATAATACATATGGAATCATGTAGTAGCCGTGCTTTACGGTGGGAAATACACATGCGGAGATCATTCGTTCACCCACACGGGCCTCACAAAGACACAGCGTTTGGAAACAAAAATCTCAAATTTGGACTCCAGACCAAAGGACAAATTTAAACCGGTCTAATGTCCATTGCTCGTGTTTCTTGACCCAAGCAAGTCTCTTCTTATTATTGGTGTCCTTTAGTAGTGGTTTCTTTGCAGATACAGCGGGTGAAATAAGTATTGAACACGTCACCATTTTTCTCAGTAAATATATTTCCAAAGGTGCCTTTGACATGAAATTTTCACCAGATGTTGGTAACAACCCAATCCATACATACAAAGAAACCAAAACAAATAAGTTCAGAAATTAAGTTATGTGTAATAATGTGAAATGACACAGGGAAAAAGTATTGAACACATGAAGAAAGGGAGGTGCAAAAAGGCATGGAAAGCCAAGACAACAGCTGAAAACTATCAGTAATTAAAAAGCCCTGTCAGTGCAAATTAATATCAGCTGGTTCAGTCCCAACTGATGGCCTACAAAAAGGTCTCATTGCCAAGGTGTCACACAAGACACATCTCATGATGGGCAAAAGCAAAGAGCTGTCTCAAGACCTTCTCAACCTAATTGTTGCAAAACATAATGATGGCATTGGTTATAGGCGCATTTCTAAGCTTCTGAATGTTCCAGTGAGCACTGTTGGGGCCATAATACGGAAGTGGAAAGACAATCATTTCACCATAAATTTGCCTCGACCAGGTGCTCCTCGCAAGATTTCTGACAGAGGAGTGAAAATAATAATCAGAAGAGTTGTCCAAGAGCCAAGGACCACTTGTGGAGAGCTTTAAAAAGACCTGCAATTAGCAGGTACTGTTGTCTCAAAGAAAACAGTAAGTAATGCACTCCACCGCCATGGCCTGTATGCACGCTCACCACGCAAGACTCCATTGCTGAAAAAAAAGCATGTTGAAGCTCGTTTAAAGTTTGCTGCACAACATTTGGAAAAGCCAGTGAAATACTGGGAGAATATAGTGTGGTCAGATGAGAGCAAAATTGAACTGTTTGGATGTCATAATACACACCATGTTTGGAGGAGAAATGGCACTGCACATCACCCTAAAAACACCATACCAAAAGTGAAGTTTGGAGGTGGGAACATCATGGTGTGGGGCTGCTTTTCAGCAAATGGTACTGGCAAACTTCACATAATTGAAGGAAGGATGAATGGGCAAATTTACCGAGACATTCTTGACAAAAATCTGCTGCCATCTACCAGGATGATGAAGATGAAACGAGGGTGGACATTTCAGCAAGACAATGATCCCAAACACACAGCCAAGGAAACTCTCAATTGGTTTCAAAGAAAGAAAATAAAGCTGTTAGAATGGCCCAGCCAATCACCTGACTTAAATCCCATTGAAAATCTATGGAAAGAACTGAAGATCAAGATTCATAGAAGAGGCCCACGGAACCTTCAAGATTTGAAGACTGTTTGTGTGGAAGAATGGGCCAAAATCACACCAGAGCAATGCATGCGACTAGTTTCTCCATACAGGAGGCGTCTTGAAGCTGTCATTACCAACAAAGGCTTTTGTACAAAGTATTAAATAAATATCAGTAAGTGTGTTCAATACTTTTTCCCTGTGTCATTTCACATTATTACACATAACTTAATTTCTGAACTTATTTGTTTTTGTTTCTTTGTAAGTATGGATTTCTTGGGTTGTTACCAACATCTGGTGAAAATTTCATGTTAATAGCACTTTTGGAAATATATTTACTGAGAAAAATGTTGACGTTTTCAATACTTATTTCACCCGCTGTTTTCGACCATGAAGGCCTGATTCACACAAACCCCTCTGAACAGTTGATGTTGATGTGTCTGTTTATTGAACTCTGTGAAGCATTTATTTGGGCTGCAATTTCTGAGGCTGGTAGCTCTAATATCCTCTGCAGCAGAGGTAACTCTGGGTCTTCCATTCCTGTGGCGGTCCTCATGAGAACCAGATTCATGATGGGGTTTTTGCGACTGCACTTGAAGAACCTTTTCCGTATCGACTGACCTCCATGTCTTAAAGTAATGATGGACTGTCATTTCTCTTTGCTTATTTGAGCTGTTCTTGCCATAATATGGACTTGGTCTTTTACCAAATAGGGCTATCTTCTGTATTGTACCCTACCTTGTCACAACACAACTGATTGACTCAAACGCATTAAGAAGGAAAAAGTTTCCACAAATGCACTTTTAAGAAGGCCTAACTGTTAATTAAAATGCATTCCAGGTGACTACCTCATGAAGCTGTTTGAGAGAATGCCAAGTGTGTGCAAAGCTGTCATCAAGGCAAGTTTGATGTCTTCACTATTATTCTACAATGTAGAAAATAGTCAAAATAAAGAGAGACCCTTGAATGAGTAGGTCTGTCCAAACTTTTGACCGGTAGTGTAGAAGTAGCCCATTTCACTGTTGCAGACAATTTGTTTGAGGCTTTACTGAGCCAGACAAACTTCTCTCTTTGACAAGAGCCCAAGCACTTCCCCAGTGTTCCCCTAGATCAAGTATGAAGACATTGTGTATCTCTAGTTAGAACAGTCCTTGCACTAACCTTTAACCCCTGGCACATTTTCTGTCTGGTCCTCGCATCGCCTTCATTGTTGTTTTCCTTACAAATAATAACTTTGGACATCAAAGTACGTTTCTACTGTAGCATACTGTATGTAAGGAGCATAATGCATTTCCTGTTTTATTCACTTGTTTTAAAGTACTGGCGACAAATCATTCATTTTTACTGTCAGCCGAGAGTTGATCATTTACATTGAAGCAACTTAGAATAGATGTTGAATTGATTTTTGTACCCAGTGGGGAGTGTCAACCAATTGAGGCCTAACATGAATACATTGCATTCTACCCCAGTTAAGGTTGAGGTTGGAGTTGGGGTTGTGCCAGGATGTGGATAATAAGTTAGAGTTAGTGTTATGGGTAGGGTTAGGGATGATGTAAAGATGAAGCTAGAGTTAGGGTTATAGCCTAATCCCTAGAAATAACCCTAACCTTAATCCAATTCTGTTCAACAAAGTCCAACACACCCTAGTTTTATCACACCTGGACTACTGTCCAGTTACTGTATATGATCAAGTGCCACAAAGAAGGACAAATTACAGTAAAAGGGCAGCACAGCTGTAAATAAACAGCCCATAAATGTATACAGAGGACTAATAACAATAACATGCATTTCAATCACCTTGGCTCAAAGTAGAGGAGAGATTGACTGCATCACTGCTTTGTCTTTGTGAGAGGTATTGACTTGTTGAAAGCACCAAACTGTCTGTTCAAACAGCTAACACACAGCTCAGACACTCATACATGACATGCCACCAGGGGTCTCTTCACAGTCCCCAAGTCCAGAATAGACTCTGGGAAACGCACAGTACTACATAGAGCCATGTCTACTTGGAACTCTCTTCCACATCAAATAACTCAAGAGAGCAGTAAAATCAGATTAAAAAAAATAAAAACTGATAAAACAACACCTCACGGCACAACGCAGGTTGTGAAGAGACACACACTGTACACAATACTGTAATATTGTATTATTGTAGTATTGTACATTTGATATTGTAAATGTGTAATATAGAGTAATAATGTAGTAATGTTGGGTATGATGTATTGTTTTATTTATGATGTGGGCTGATGTTTTGTTGTGATGTTGTCACGATCGGGTGTTTGGAGAGACCAAGACGCAGCGCAGGGATAGTTCGACATGATCTTTATTTTACTATGTATAGAATAAACCACTACTATACTCGGTAAAAACAAATCCAAATGACGAACTAACGAAACGAAACCACAACACGAATACCACACGTTACGTTAACCAAAACCCCGATATTTTAACCGTAACAAAAACCACACTTACACCGTGACTGCGACATACATCGATAACAACCCACACCCGCGTGAGGGACAGACTCAACATATATTGGATCCCTAATTAGAGACAACGGGTAGCAGCTGCCTCTAATTAGAGATCCACCCAAAACCCACAAAGAAACAGAAAAGAACGACACTGTCAGACTCTGACCATAGCTACATAGAGAAGCCTATTGCTTCTCTATGGCCAGAGCCTGACAGATGTAATAGTTTTTATTCCTGTTTATACCCCAGCAAGAGTAGCTGCCGCCTTGGAAGCAGCTAGTGGGGATCCCTATAGATACTAAATACAAATTAGTTTGCCCCTCCCCCCACTAAATGGCAGAATGCTAGGCCTCACTTGAATCCTGACCTAGAGATAATGTGCTTTTGAGTGACATCGGCAGATCGTTTGAGGTTACAAAATTAACGTATGGGATCGTTTAACAGCCTACACCTGACCATGTAAAATGAACTCATCACAGTCGAAACTTGGTCCCACGGAGAACAAGAACTTTCTTCCATAGAAAAAGCATAACCATGAAGCTCCCAAGGACTGTGAATGAGCTAGTTAACCGTCCTTCCACACAAGCCATCATGACCTTATAGGGATGCCCTGTGTTGAGGTTAAGCTTACTGTGGCAACAGGAAGTGGAGTAATTCATCCTCAACATGATGCTTCATTCTCTCCCTGCAATTACACAAAAACACTGCCTTTCATTCTCTGTAGAATGGTCAAATCTTAACGTAAAGACTTGAAATTGCTGAAGAGTGTCCCCAGGATGCTTTACATTGAATTTCAGCTTCCTGCGATTACAGGAAGTGACTTCATTGGGGGTCATAGGGGCAGTTTCAAAGGCTTACACATTTGTGATCTGGGGACCGTCATGACCCGGTATATGAATTCTGAAGAGGATATTGGTCACATTTTTTTTATTGACTTGAAACTTGAAACTGTTTTGTCTGTCTGTCTGTGTGCCTGTCTGTCTACCTATGTGTCTGTCTGTCTGCCTGCCTACCTGCGTATGTCTGCCTGCCTGACATAAGCTTCAATTCTGTAACACTCATCTTTTCCCATTGACTACAATGTTTTGACAAAAGCGTCAACCCCGTGACACTCATCTTTTCCCATCGAATGAAATGTATTGACATAAGCATCACATGTGGTACTTTCAAAAACTGTACAGGATGACGTTTTGAGGCTGATAATGTGCTGTTAAAATAAAAAACAGTTAGGTGAGTATGAGTGAAAATGGGATTGCCTTATCTTAAGTCATGACTGTACATTCATACTAACTAAACTACTGAACAAAAAATAGTTTTGTTTCAAAGGTGATAGCTTAATATTTGTTTTGGTTCTTGGTCAAATATTTCACTTCGAAATTTAGCATAGGCAGCTTACATATTTACTCTAATTGTCTTTGTTGGCTCCCTACCACTTAACACCAAGTAGATGGTTTATAATTAAGGCTTGGTTGTGGTGTGCTGTGTGTACATGCCTAATGAAGTGATTCAAGTTTCCTGTGGTCTAAGTATGTGACCTGGGAGTGCTTCGACAGGAGGAGGCTAAATGACCCCAAAGCCCCAAACATCCATATGGCACTTTTCACATGACGGGGACAGAATCTGGAACAGTGCCTGCGAAAATACACACAAAACTTGTATGATGCAACAAGAAGCTGAGTGATAGCTTCTGTACATTGAGAACACTTTCTCTTCAAGTTAGATCTTAAACAGAGCATTTCCTTCAGGCACATGTCAATCTGAAGTAGCTGCACTTCACTTCCTGCAATTATACAGTAAGCTCCTCTGTGATGAATATTGTCATGTTGATATGGGTTACTTTCTACTCCTGTGGCTTTTCACTGTCCTTGGGCAGGCATCTATTGCTTACACACTGCTGCTCTTTATGTTGCCACGGGGGCCCAAGTGCAACAATCTGGGATTACACGCCCTCTTTCACGTCATGCTCTCTTTCTTTCTGTTCACCATTTGATTTGCCCGATGACGGTAGCATTAGCCTCTGATTCTCTATAGCTTTAGTCACAGTCTGCATCATGTACATTATCAGCAGGTGGCTCTTTCCATGTACTCCATCACAGTGTTAGTGTTGATTCTCCACTTGGCTGTTCTTTGACAGTTGCAAGATTGATATGTCACTTAACTGCCTGCAGATCCCAGAACAACAAGCTTGTTATCATGCAGAGACAACGCTGAGTGTTAATGAGATGGCTCCTTTATTGTTTCTTCCCACAATGCCTTTTTTATTGCTGCTCCTTGCTGCAAACAATATAACATGTTTTATAGACCATGCAGTAGCTCATATCTCCCCATATCTCCCCATATCTCTTTCACAGCGTAAATCAAGCCTGATTGCTGACACTACAAGCACTTTATGAACAGGAGAGATATTATATTCATTGGATTTAGTACATGTATTATGTATTATTTTCCCCTAACCCTCCCACCCATCCCTTAATTATTATTATACTTTTTTTTTAAATTTCATCTTTATTTAACTAGGCAAGTCAGTTAAGAACAAATTCTTATTTACAATGACGGCCTTCCAAAAAAGACCTCCTGCGGTGACGGGGGCTGGGATTAAAAATACAAATAAATAAAAATAAATATAATATAATTGGAGTAAACTAATGGACAACAATACTTAGGCTTCTACTTCCAGCTTATATATACACTATATACATTTTACGGGCACAGTTGGTTTGTTTTAGCTACCCTCAACATCCACTTTTCATTTCTAGCTGCAATATATTTTTCAACTGTGCTGTGATGTTTCACAAAAGTTCTGAACCTTTCTATTCTCATAGTTTCTACAGATTGTAAATTAAATATATATTTTTTTGCTAAGAGTATTATTTTATTATTGATCAATTTACTATGACTTTTCAAATCCCCCAGCAGTGCTATTTGCAGAGTTAGATCCAAGTAAATGTTGGCATTTTTCATCCATTCCTGAACCAGCAAAATCTGTAGAGCTGGGATGGTTGTATCCCCCATATACTGTAATTTTACATTCTATTGCTTGCAAGAATTGTCTATAATAATTTAAATTGAAAAACTCAAAGTTTTGAATCTACCGTTATTTTGTATATCAGTTCATAAACCATGGAATCAGTAACCGTTATTTACTATTTTACACCTGGGGTTGCTTTGCATAACGTTAACCCAAATGATTCTCCAAAATGAAAATATTCCAGACATTTACATATACATTCCCATCGTACTTTATCAAAAGCCAAGTCAGCTATGAATACCAGGCCTGGTTTCCCTGATGTTCCATTGTTTCCAGTACTTGTCTTCTATTATCTCCAATGTCTCATCCATGTAAAAAAACTGTCTGATTACGATGAATAATATCCGACAATACCTTTGAAATTCTATGCGCAAAAACATTTATATTTTTTTTTTTTCCTGCAAGCAACCTAGCTAGCTAGCTAACTTTAGTTGATCTATTGAAAAACATTTTGTGTATTGCTGGCTAACCTACTACTGTGTTACAGTGGGCGGGGAAATCCCAAAGAAATTCTATAACATAGCTAGCTAGGTAGTCATATCTACTGGTAGCCACAGTTGAAGTCAGAAGTTTACATACACTTAGGTTAAAGTCATTAAAACTCATTTTTCAACCACTCCACAGATTTCATGTTGACAAACTATAGTTTTGGCAAGTCGGTTAGGACATCTACTTTGTGCATGACACAAGTAATTCTTCCAACAATTGTTGACAGACAGATTATTTCACTTATAATTCACAATATCACATTTCCAGTGGGTCAGACGTTTACATACACTAAGTTGACTGTGCCTTTAAACAGCTTGGAAAATTCCAGAAAAGGATGTCATGGCTTTAGAGGTTTCTGATTGGCTTATTGACATAATTTGAGTAAATTGGAGGTGTACCTATGGATGTATTTCAAGCCCTACCTTCAAACTCAGTGCCTCTTTGCTCGACATCATGGGAAAATCTAAAGAAATCAGACCTCAGAAAAAGACTTGTAGACCTCCACAAGTCTGGTTCATCCTTGGGAGCAATTTCCAAACACCTGAAGGTACCACGTTCATCTGTACAAACAATAGTACGCAAGTATAAACATCATGGGACCACGCAGATGTCATACCGCTCAGGAAGGAGACGCATTCTGTTTCCTAGAGATGAACGTACTTTGGTGTGAAAAGTGCAAATCAATCCCAGAACAACAGCAAAGGACATTGTGAAGATGCTGGAGGAAACAGGTACAAAAGTATCTATATCCACAGTAAAACAAATCCTATATCGACATAACCTGAAAGGCCGCTCAGAAAGGAAGAAGCCACTGCTCCAAAACTGCCACAAAGTTAATGTATTGGAGTGGACATCACAAAGCCCTGACCTCAATCTTATAGAAAATCTGTGGGCAGAACTGAAAAAGCGTGTGCGAGCAAGGAGGCCTACAAACCTGACTCAGTTACACCAGTTCAGTCAGGAGGAATGGGCCAAAATTTACCCAACTTATTGTGGGAAGCTTGTTGAAGGCTACCCAAAACATTTGACCCATGTTAAACAATTTAAAGGCAATGCTGCCAAATACGTATTGAGTGTATGTAAACTTCTGACCCACTGGGAATGTGATGAAAGAAATACAAGCTGAAATAAAGAATTATCTCTACTATTATTCTGACATTTCACATTATTAAAATAAAGTGGTGATTCTAACTGACCTAAGACAGGGAATTTTTACTAGGATTTAATGTCAGGAATTGTGAAAAACTGAGTTTAAATGTATTTGGCTAAGGTATATGTAAACTTCTGACTTCAAATTGTATATATTGATTGTAAAACTTTTTCTCTTTTTAGTCATAGATATGGCTAGCTACTAAACAGTAAGCTACAATGTTACAACCAGCCACCTAAAGCTATATTTACCAGCAAACATTAGCACATGACTGGAGTTGGCTAGCTAGTTAGCCTGGCGCCTGCGAACTTGTTATGCACCACACATAACATGTTCAACTTGTTAGCAAACACGTGTAACATCAGCAACTGTAAATAATTTCACTAGCTAGCTATGTAACATAATTGACGAGGGTTGACATTGGTTATGATTATGACCGTGGATGCATTTCAATCTCACAAAATTATAGGCAAGACACAAGATATGATTCCAAACAGATGTAAATAACAGGTATTGCATATCCAGCAAGCTAGCTAGCTAAGTTTACTAGCAAACAGATTGAAAAAACAATAATACAACAATTTCCTGTTGTAAATCTCAAAAACTGAAGCTATTTTTACTATACAAATATTTGCCTAAGCATGCCTGATAGACATAGCTGTAGGTAGACACTGTCTGCCTACCTACCTAGGTTAATTTATACGGTCTGGTCACTGTGCAAAGGTTGAGGGTTATGCCATATTTTTTTTTATAAGGCTAGATATTGTTGTAAATGTAATCTCTGTATCTGTGCACATGTATGAATGTTCAACACGTCTACCCTAATGTTGATTTTATGCTGGCACGGTTAAAATGTTGTTCAAACTGTACAATAGAGTACATTTTGTTTAGTTTTTTTGTCTTACAGACCATGCCACGTGGTGCTTGGGCTTCTTCCTGGAGTGAATTCTAGATTCAGAAATATAATTCCTTTGCCTGCAGAACTGCATCCCCCCTCGAGCAGATGATTCTTGAGGAGCTGAATGGGAGTTTGATAATGACAACACTCCTCCCACAAATTCCCTGAAATTATTGTATGCTTCTTTGGAATGGCAATTTCATCATGACCACATCTCCCATCATATGCTGATCACTAGTTATCTTAGATATAGATTGTTACACCAGATAATGTTATTTAACCAAAGATTTTTGGTATCCAATACTGGGAGTTGCAAGATAGGTACTGTTTGGTGTAGCACAGAGAATTTTCTAACAACCTTATCGATGCTGTCTTCGTCCTCGATTCGGGGAAACAGTAGTCTCATAAAACGTCTGTGTCCAGTTTGACATTTTTAATTTAGAAAATGCTCATTTATATATTTTTTCGATATAAACTAATCCAACAATATGTGCGCCGCCATCGTGTCTATTTCAAGTCTTCTCACTCGTTGATCAAGACATATCTCTGTCATCATGACATGCAGCACTTTGGGGTGGATACCAACCTGTTTTGACCAATGAGAGAAGACATAAAATAGTCAACATGTCAGCAAAACTCTTTGGGTAAATCACATTATCTGGTGTAACAATCTGTAGCTACAGATGTCTGCATTTGTGTATCTCTACACCTGAGACACGCTCAGACACACTAAACAGTACTACACTGTTCATACAATTTTTGTATGTTACTTTTACCATATACCACTCTTGTTGAATACCCTGTTCTCTTTAGTTAGCATAAAATAGTGCTTGTATTTTACTATTTGACAAATAAACAGACATTCTTTGGATATTTGAATATTTGGCATCTGTTTGATGTACAGGGAGTGCAGTGGAGTTGTATGCATCCTTCACATTAGTATATAACAAGTCCAGAGTTTTATTATTCCAGGTTGGGCACTTCACGAACTGTTTGAACGTGGGCAGTGTTGAAGAGAGAGATTCATGGTTAAAATCCCCATAAATGGCAAAGGCGGCACTGGGATGCGCTGTCTGTAACCTCACGATAACAGAGGAGATGACGTCACACGCTGTGTTTGCGTCAGCGGAGGGCGGGATGTAAACAATAACAGCAATGGCCGCCGTGAATTCCCTCAGCAAATAGCAAAAAGTGAAAATATAGAAAATATCCATATTTATTTAATGGTGGTTCTACATCAGGGCTCTCCAATCCTGTTCCTGGAGAGCTACCGTCTTGTAGGTTTTCACTCCAACCCTAATCTAGCACACCTGGTTCTAATAATTAGCTGGTTGATAAACTGAACCAGGTTAGTTACAACTGGGGTTTGAGTGAATACCTAAGACCCCTGTTCTACATGGTCTTATGCTGAGCCACACTGGTTGTGTTTACACGCTTGTTTGTAATTAGAAAAGCCAGGCACAGAACACCACACGGCAAGATGAAAATTTTTTGTGAATAACAAACGTTCTCCGAATAATTGCTGTGTGTTGGTCACAAGTTTGTGGGCACACCCCCTATACCTTGCGTGCGGTGATAGCATTCACTATGAATGCCGGAATTTGTGGTACACTATAAGCAGACGAATACACAATGTTATTTATGATAAAAACATAATGTTGTTAATATAGTAATGACTATATGCCGTGGCAGAGCCAGGTTGAAATTTCCCTTTAACAATCACAAGGCTGCCGGGACAGACAGAATACCAGGGAGAGTTCACAAAGCATTTGCAGACCAGCTGGCAAGTGTTTTCACAGACATTTTCTTTCCTTGTCCCAGTCTGTAATCCCAACAAGTGTCAAGATGACCACCATTGTCCCTGTTCTCAAGAGCTCCAACGTAACCTGCCTTCATGATTATCGCCCTAAAACACATACATCTGTAATTATGAAGTACTTTGAAAGGCTGGTCATGACACACATCAACACCATCATCCCAGACACCCTAGACCCACTCCAATTCACATACTGCCCTCTCCCACATAAACAAGAGGGGAAATAACTATGTGAGAATGCTGTTCATAGACCACAGCTCAACGTTCAACACCATAGTCCCATCTAAGATCATCACCAAGCTAGGGACCCTGGGACTGAACCCCCTTCCTCTGCAACTGTATTCTGGACTTCCTGATGGGCCAGCCCTAGGTGGTGAGGGTAGGCAACAACACCTCCGCCAAGCTGAACCTCAACACGGGGGCCCCTCAGGGGTGCGTGCTTAGTCCCCTCCTGTACTCCCTGTCCACCCACGACACCATCAAGTTTGCTGATGACACGACGGTGATGAGTCAGCCTACAGGGAGGAGGTCAGAGACTTAGCAGTGTGGTGCCAGGACAACAACCTCTCCCTCAACGTCAATAAGACCATTGAGCTGATTGTGGACTATAGAAAAAAGAGGGGAGAGTAAGCCCCATCCACATTGACGGGGCTGTTGTGGAGCAGGTCTAGAGCTTCAAGTTCCTTGCGTCATCATCATCATCTAAGGACTTAAAACTACTTTTTTTCCCCCCCATTTCGTTTTATTTGATTAAAAACCAAGAATAGCCTCCCCTCCTCTCAATAAAGGCTTTTTTTGGGGGGTATATTTTTGGTCTGCCCAATGCAATCGCGAAGTAGTCAAGACTGTCAATAAAAGTTTTGGCTCCTGCTAGGGACCCTGGGAAAATAAAATAATGGGAATAAATCTTAATCACCAAAGCTTTAATAAAATATAAAGTTTGAGAGGAGTAAAACAGTCATCTGACGTTCCCTTTTTATCTATACATTATTCTAGCCATGCAAAAAATTATGTTCAAAACCCAAGCCTCCCTTAGGCCTACTATAACGAAGGCTGTTTCAACAACAATGCGTGTCTTTTTTTTATCCTGGCAATTTTATGATATCATTACATTTGACAATTATTTATTGTTGTTGTTGTTTAAAAAAATATATATATAGATAGATAGATAGATAGATAGATAGATAGATAGATAGATAGATAGATAGATAGATAGATAGATAGATAGATAGATAGATAGATAGATAGATAGATAGATAGATAGATAGATAGATAGATAGATAGATAGATAGATAGATAGATAGATAGATAGATAGATAGATAGATAGATAGATAGATAGGTACTTTATTGCTCCCCCGGGGGGGAAATTTCATTGTCAAGCAGCTACAACAAAACACAGGGCAGGTGCAAAATGCCACAACGAAAAGTACACAAAAGACAGATACACGGTACATGATACATAGAGCGGCAGTATGAAAAAGTATAGAAATACAAGATATCTGGAGTGCAAAAAAAGGACATTGCATAGTATGAGTGGTTGGCTGAATATGTACACTATACATTGGTGGATGTTGGATGGTTAACTATACTATACAGGTCGATGGCAGAGAAATACTTCAGTAGCTAAAAATGCGTATGATATGAGCGAGGGTAATAATAGTTTACTTAATAGACAGACTGGGTAAATTAACAGGTAAGTGAAAATTTTGCATGGTTAAATTAGTTAGATTAGCTGTACAGTTAGGTATACAGTTATATTTACAGATAAGTGAATACTTGCATGTTTACACAAACTGTACAGGTAAATGACAGGAAGAGATACTTTAATAGCTAAATGTGTGTATGATATCATTTGGGGTAATAATAGTAATTCCCTTAAAATACAGTCCTTAGTGCGCAGGGTTTAATTACAGACAACTGCACTTATTGCACATTCGATATACTAAAAGCAATGAGAAAAGGTGCAACTGGCAGGATACTAATATGCATTCCTGAGTGAATGCCTACGTCCAATAATTACTTACAATATTGCATGTGATATAATATAACAACTGTACATGAGTATGTATATACAGACCTGTATGAATAAATAGGTCCTGAGTGGATGAGTGCTGACGGACCAGAGTTACTCACGGATGGATGCATAATTATTAAACTAGGTCCTAGCACCCCAACAGTTCCAGATCTATGTTGCCGACGGCACGGCACCCCGGTGAGGCATTATATAGTCTCATAGCCGCCGGCAGGAAGGACCTCCTGTAGCGCTCTCTGGCACACCGTGGTGGGATCAGTCTGTGACTGAAAGTGCTCCTCTGCGTCATAACCATAGTGTGCAGAGGGTGGGTGACGTTGTCCATGATGGCCAGCAGTTTGGCCAGGATCCGTCTCTCCGCCACCTCCTCTAGAGTGTCAAGGCTCATCCCCAGGACAGAGCTAGCCTTCCTGATCAGCTTATTTACCCGAGAAGCATCACCGGCTTTGATGTTTGCTCCCCAGCACACCACTGCAGATGGCACTGTTATTGTTACATTTTATTGTTACATTTTATAAAAATAAAAAAACATATTAGAATGATTCAGCTTCCTGGTTTTATGGTGACAGTGTCCGTGGTTGCTATGCAACGTCTGGAGATGTGTGAATGTGATCTCATCTGTAAAATGGTTCTGTTTATGTTTATACAACATAGGCCTATTTGGGAGCAGTATAATGGTGAGTTGACATTCTCCCGTTCTATTTATATTGGATCTTTGTCCAGCTACTGTGAATAGTTTGGATGTGCGTAAAACCCTCCATAGTCTGCATTGTTTTAATATTATATGCTCACGGGGAGAAATTATGGCGCCTGTAAGTGTGACATTGCATATTTAACAAGTTTCGTTTTGTTTAGAATTTGATTAGAATTATTAGTTCTCTTTTTAGGTATTATCAATAATGAATTGAATCTTGCTTATTGACTATGTTAGGTATGTCCCTGCTCAACGTGGACAGCGAATGGGTTCAAGTTAACATATTTAGCGAAGATAGGTCTACATCACACCTGTAAATAGCCCATCCTACTACCTACTACCTCATCCCCATATTTATTTTTTAACTTCCGCTCATTTTGCACTCCAGTATCTCTATTTGCATATCATCATTTGCACTTCCATCATTCCAGTGTTAATGCTAATCTGTAATTTATCTCACCACTATGGCCTATTTATTGTCCTACCTTCCTAACCTTACTGTATTTTGCACTACATTTGCACTCTGTATATAGATTCTCTATTGTGTTATTGACTGTACGTTTGTTTACTGTGTAACTCTGTGTTGTTGTTTTTGTCGCACTGCTTTGCTTTGTCTTGGCCAGGTCACAGTTGTAAATTAGAACTTGTTCTCAACTGACCTACCTGGTTAAATAAAGGTGAAATAAAAAAAATACATTTTGTTATTTCGTTTCTGTGAGCCATTTAAAAAGCTATAATGGACTAACGTTGTAATTGGGATTCAAAGGCAAAGCATAAGATAAAAATACAAAAAAGGACACAACTAGACAGGCCTACTGAGACAAAGAACACAGCTGACACTACAAGGGATGAGGACAACAAGGAACACGTCTATCAACGGAAGGCCTTCCCAAAGAGAAAGGTTTTTAGGCCAGTTTTAAAGGAGCCCAGAATCTGTGGCGCCTTCAGGTTGTCCGGGAGGGCATTCCGGAGGCTAGGGGCAGTCAAGCTGAGATCCCGATACCCCATGGAGCGGAGCTTGGTCCTGGGGACGTGGAGGAGCAGTCTAGTACTCGATCTGAGGTTGCCAATGGGGTTATGGAAAGAGAGCAGTTCTTTGAGGTATGGCGGTGCATTGCCATGGATGCACTGGAATGTTGGCAGGAAATGTGACTTCGACAGCTCCATTCGATCCAGGTAGGTTCAAAACTTACTATGATTCTTCTCAATCAAAATGGTCAAAATGAAATAAAAAATAAAGAAAGCAATTTCTTTATTTTTTGCTAGGATTGTCTGGGAGTGGTCTGAGTGAGGAGCCTAATTGGAAGAGACTAATGGGAGGGATTTGTAACCAGAAAACGAGCTGTTATTGACATAGAACTCTCTTTGTTACTGGTCTATTAACTTATACCACCTGGTGATGTCGCCATGTGGTCCAAAACTCCACCCGCGCAAAACAAGCCGACATTTCTGGTATTTTAAAACAACTCTTACACTAAAATCTCTTGTATTATTATCAAACCCATGTATTATACATTACTGATGTCAGATTTATGTTGTGAATCTTCACATTTCCATCAACATAAACCACTCAAATGGATTGCAAATGTATTTCCTGTTTGAATTACACTTCCCACTGACTGATTCCTTTCAATTCAAACACCATTCCACAGATAATGGGCAAATGTATTGGATTTTCATTAGATCAACACAAACAGTCAAAATATATGTTCATTAGCATATGCATACAGTAGTTGAATGCGTCCATTTAGGAAGCTATCTGTGCTTGCCTTGTTGTGTGTGTGAATGCTGACCATATTGCAACTAGACAAAGACTCGTCATTCTCTGAAGGTCCTCACCTAAAATAAACTTAAGTGCACAACATTTTCCACAGCCAGAGGACAGATGCAGCTTTAAGTGAGGCTAAAAAGGGTCATGGCCATTTCATCAACCATGCTGCCCAGCAGCCTAGTGCTAGTCTTTCCTTCCTTCAGCTTCTCTTCTCTCTTCCTCCTCTTCTCAGCCACTTCAGTCCAGCTCAACATCTAATTTTCACCCCGCAGAGGCCTGGAGCTTTTTATCCCAGATCAATGTGTCTCTTCCCGGACATAAAAAGTTAGCTGAGGTTAGTGTCAATGTGTTACATTTGTCCAACCCTCCCTGGGCGAAAGGGAGTGAGAGGGTGAGATAGGGGTGAGAGGGTGAGATGAGGGTGAGATAGGGGTGAGAGGGTGAGATAGGGGTGACAGGGTGAGATAGGGGTGAGATAGGGGTGAGATAGGAGTGAGAGGGTGAGATAGGGGTGAGAAGGTGAGAGGGTGAGATAGGGGTGAGAGGGTGAGATAGGGGTGAGATAGGGGTGAGATAGGGGTGAGATAGAGGTGAGAGGGTGAGATAGGGGTGAGAGGGTGAGATAGGGGTGAGAGGGTGAGAGGAGCTTTCTTTCTCTTTTTTTGGCCGCTCATATTACAGTGAGCAACATTCTGTGGGCATGAGACTGTTTTTGTAGATCGATAAGCAAAAAAATAATAATTACTGACTGTGAGTCCCTTGGTATGACTTTTGAAGATTGTGTTTATTTATTCAAAACGTTGTATACATTTTTTAAATCCTACAATAGCAACCTGTTTGCAAAAGGCCATCTTGTGCATATCTGTAGAAATAATATAATTTACAGTAATTGAGAAAATTGTAATTCCGACCTTGAACTCAGAGGAGAATATAATGGGGGAAAATCTGGATACCCAAAATCCTTACCAATGGGAATGTCCTTGGGACCAGTTTATGCTGTTAACAGGCTATGCATGCACAAATTAATTCCCAAACAACTTGGAAACACATCTGACTGAATACATCCTTACAACCTACCCCAGCTTTAGAGAAGTCTCTGTGTGTGTGTCTGTGTGCACGTGTGTATGATTGCGTGTGTATGAGTGAGTGTGTATGAGCGCATTTGTATGAATAGATAGGTGTGAGAGGGTGAGATAGGGGTGAGAGGGTGAGATAGGGGTGAGAGGGTGAGATGGGGTGAGATAGGAGTGAGAGGATGAGATAGGGTGAGATAGGGTGAGAGGGTGAGATAGGGGTGAGATAGGGGTAAGATAGTGTATGAGTGCGTGTGTATGAGTGTGTGTGTGAGTGAGTGCGTGTGTATGAGTGCGTGTGTATGAGTAGGTGTGTATGAGTAGGTGTGTATGAGTGCGTGTGTATGAGTAGGTGTGAGTGAGTGCGTGTGTGTGAGTACGTGTGTGAGTGAGTGCGTGCGTATGAGTGCGTGTGTATGAGTGCGTGTGTATGAGTAGGTGTGTATGAGTGCGTGTGTATGAGTAGGTGTGTATGAGTAGGTGTGTATGAGTAGGTGTGTATGAGTGCGTGTGTATGAGTAGGTGTGTATGAGTAGGTGTGTATGAGTGCGTGTGTATGAGTGCGTGTGTATGAGTAGGTGTGTATGAGTAGGTGTGAGTGAGTGCGTGTGTATGAGTGCGTGTGTATGAGTAGGTGTGTATGAGTAGGTGTGTATGAGTGCGTGTGAATGAGTAGGTGTGTATGAGTAGGTGTGTATGAGTGCGTGTGTATGAGTAGGTGTGTATGAGTGCGTGTGTATGAGTGCGTGTGTATGAGTAGGTGTGTATGAGTGCGTGT
Organism: Thymallus thymallus; assembly: GCA_023634145.1. Classification (NCBI taxonomy): domain Eukaryota; kingdom Metazoa; phylum Chordata; class Actinopteri; order Salmoniformes; family Salmonidae; genus Thymallus; species Thymallus thymallus. The sequence goes on along the minus strand of CM042416.1, from coordinate 31,745,118 downwards.
GTATGAGTAGGTGTGTATGAGTGCGTGTGTATGAGTAGGTGTGTATGAGTGCGTGTGTATGATTGCGTGTGTATGAGTAGGTGTGTATGAGTAGGTGTGTATGTGTGTGTGTGTGAGTGAGTGCGTGTGTATGAGTGCGTGTGTATGAGTAGGTGTGTATGAGTAGGTGTGTATGAGTAGGTGTATGAGTAGGTGTATATGAGTGCGTGTGTATGAGTGCGTGTGTATGAGTAGGTGTGTATGAGTAGGTGTGTATGAGTGCGTGTGTATGAGTGTGTGTGTATGAGTAGGTGTGATTGAGTAGGTGTGTATGAGTAGGTGTGTATGAGTGCGTGTGTATGAGTGCGTGTGTATGAGTAGGTGTGTATGAGTGCGTGTGTATGAGTGCGTGTGTATGAGTAGGTGTGATTGAACGACACAGCAGTATTATACTATCTTATATATTATATTATCTTATATTATATTATATATTATATTATATTATATTACATTATATTATATTACATGATATTATCTTATAATATATTATATTATCTTATATTATGTTATAATATATTATATATTATATTATATTACATGATATTATCTTATAATATATTATATTATCTTATATTATATTATTTTGTCTTATATTATATTATATCATCTAATTTTACATTATGTTACCTTATGTTATATTATATTATATTTATCTGTATTCCTTTCACCCCAACCTTCATTCATTCTTGTTTTTCTCATCTAGTTTCTACTGAGCAGGCTGCTTTTATAGCTCCTATAAAGAACAAAGCAGTTCTACTGAGCAGGCTGCTTTTATAACTCCTTTAAAGAACAAAGCAGTTCTACTGAGCAGGCTTTATGAAAATATTCTACCATAACAATCCTTTTTACGGTACTAAAAGAAGAAATGTGTGTCTGGTTAACCTCATGCCTATTTGAGCTAGGCTATTTACTTTAAAACACCATTACATTGACAGGTAAATGGAGTGCATTGAGTATAAGGGGCCATATCATTCCAGGTTCTCTGAATAGTGCTGAATCAGGGGACCATCAGGGGAACATCAGGGGACCATCAGTTTAAAGATTGATGTGGTCAATATTTTCATCCCATTTGATGTCTCAATATATCTCAATTTACGATTTATGAAGAACATTTAGATGATTTGCTATGTAGTCGTCATCACAGCTCTCAATGATTTAATGTGGTGTGTGTGTGGAAAATACATTTGAGCACTGCATAAAACATGGGTGCACTTTTACATTAAAATGTTGCTTTCAATGGTGCTTTCCACACCCAATATCCCATGTATTATTACAAATTAATGTGTTGTGATGAGGACAGGTAGAACTGCCATATTGTTAACTGCCATGCATGTTAAGATTCATGATATATATTTGTGCAGTCACAATGTGAGTATGTTAATAGTGTTTTGATGAAGTTGCAATAGTAATCATTCGTTTTGATTGCATCCTAATGGAATAGTAATCATTCGTTTTGATTGCATCCTAATGGAATAGTAATCATTCGTTTTGATTGCATCCTAATGGAATAGTAATCATTCATTTTGATTGCATCCTAATGGAATAGTAATCATTCGTTTTGATTGCATCCTAATGGAATAGTAATCATTCGTTTTGATTGCATCTAATGGAATAGTAATCATTCATTTTGATTGCATCCTAATGGAATAGTAATCATTCGTTTTGATTGCATCTAATGGAATAGTAATCATTCATTTTGATTGCATCCTAATGGAATAGTAATCATTCGTTTTGATTGCATCTAATGGAATAGTAATCATTCATTTTGATTGCATCCTAATGGAATAGTAATCATTCATTTTGATTGCATCCTAATGGAATAGTAATCATTCGTTTTGATTGCATCCTAATGGAATAGTAATCATTCGTTTTGATTGCATCCTAATGGAATAGTAATCATTCGTTTTGATTGCATCCTAATGGAATAGTAATCATTCGTTTTGATTGCATCTAATGGAATAGTAATCATTCGTTTTGATTGAAGATGTGTCTCCAAAATATACAGAGATTCATTCAAAAGAATAACATGAATCTCAGACTACATGATCAATTATCAATTTATTATAGACAAATAACTATACAAAATACAAAACACAAACCATCCAAACAACAAGAGCAGTTTTTCCAATGCAGAGAACTGCCAGCAAGAGAGACCAGGTTACACAAGATAAGATAAAGTGTATACTCTACATAGATGCCTTTCTTTTTGAAATCACACCACAACATCATGTGTTTTACAGTGTCCATGCTGTAATCTGGCTACCAGGAACCACTCCCTTTTATGGTTGAAACTGTACAGCGGAGACAGTAGATGGAAGTGCAAGAGGGAGAGATCATTATGTCAGACACATTCTTTGAAACGTACTGTAGTTGTAGTGTTACCAAATAAGAAGAATGTAGCTCCACATTGATCGTGCCATAGTAAAATACTGTACATTGATTGGAACAAAAAGTGAACAAAACAAACCTACGTTATTACAAAATAGCTCTACTGGCAGACACAAATAAAATGGTACAAAGGTATGAATTGAAAACAGGTGTGAAACGTACACTGAAAAACATACATTTTACATGTCACCGCACAATCAATTTTAAGCATTTTTACAGCATCCAAAACGAGACAGAAAGGCCGTTTCATCTTTATATAAAATAAACACATTTTTTCTTATTTTAATTCTAAATTCAATCAATGCTTGTTCCTTTTATGCTTTTTGTTTGTGTTTTTTGACAGTGTGCCCATGCTTTATGGCTGTACCATGACTCACCAGCCTCCCTCAAATCTCCCAGGTGCAACACTTAGGCATTGATGAATCCTCGCGTTTGCTCTGTGGGATCCATTAGTGGGAAATGCTACCATCAGTCTCTGCTGTTGCGGATGTCAACTTAATTTTTGGTCTGGTCGTGTCAGGCCCCTGACCTAGAGACAACCATCAACCACTTAGGTGTCTGAGTCATCAAAGATCTTTCTCACTATGGACTCTGGATCTTTCAACACTTTTTGATTGAATCCACACCATAGTAGTCCATTACGAGTAGAACAACATGACGTTTAACCATGCTGCATTTTTTTACACTAGCCCTCGCGGAACGTTCCATATCGGGTGAACCTTTTAGCCAGTAAGGTTACTATAAAGTCAAATTTGAACAATCAAACGGATGACAGATCCGGCGTGTCATTGCTTTGCTATGCTTTACATCATCTGTATCCTTTAAAGAAACGTCTTCCCACCGCATCTCTATTCTCCCTGAGAGGCAGGTTTCAATTGAAAGCAATGTGTGATATTTACACTCCAAGAGCAGAGATGGTTTTGATACTCTGCCTCCTTTGAAATCTACCTTTGAAATGTGGTCAGTGATCACGTTCTCTCTGTGCTGTTTTGAAACATGCAAAGTAGCAGGATGGATCAAACAACTTAGCCTAGACAGTTTGACTCCTCCTGATGAGTGAGATTATCTTTTAAACACACACACACACACACACACACACACACACACACACACACACACACACACACACAGACACAGAGTTATTACCTTGCAAATGAAATGTGTGTGTCACACAATATATAGGGCTGATTTAAACAATGCCTATAATTGTGTGCTTTGTGCTAAGATGGCCACCTGTTCTGAGCCCGGTATTTCTTACAAAAACATTAAAAATAAATAAGAAAATATTTATATATTTGGGGGCGGGGCTTGCCTGTTTTGCATGTTATTTTGGCATTAATACATGTCACATATCAGTTTCCAAACCATGTAAATGTATATATCATTGACTTAATGAAGCTCCCTAATGCAGCTGTTTCAGCCTAGCTCAGTGCTTTCTGTGGTGGTGGGGCAGGCCAGCAGAAAATACGGAGCATTGCACCGTGATTGGCTCAGCATTGCGCTGTGATTGGCTCAGTGTTCTGTCACTCATGGGTACACTACGTCACCCGCCTTTAGTAAGGGTACACCAGCCATATACTTAGATTAGAAGTGCACTTCCAAGAAGGCTCAAGGTCACTGGCCACAGATAAAATGACGTCAAAACACATTATATCTACAGTAGCTTTGATTGGACTGATCATGTCAACATCTTACTTAGCTAGCAGTCATCATCAGTTGTCATCAAGTCAGACAATCTACAATTCTATTATATGTTGTCTGTGCTGAATTTTCACGTGCAAGGCAAGCGCCACCATTAACCATTACTATCAATAGCACTGTCAAAACTGAGCAATCTACTGGCAAATCATTTTTAATCCTTGTCATATGAAGATAAATAATGAAGAGAAATTATAGATGAAACGTATCGGTGCTCATCGGCCATTGGACATAAACATTACACAACAAGTTGGAAATCGCAAATTCAACAATGAGGCAAGTCAGTTAAGAACAAATTCTTATTTACAAACGTTGCAAAGAAACCACTAACATTAGCCTGCTATTCAATGGAGTGGCTGTGTTTTTTTTCTGAGTTCCCACCATAAATCCAGAGAATTCCAGACTTTGATGACAAAGTTTGATGACAGAATTTGCCTACAAAGGACCGCTGCGTTACCTTCACAACGTGAGTCTAACACCATGCATCACAACACGCAGGTTGAAATATCAAAACAAACTCTGAACCAATTATATTAATTTGGGGACAGGTCAAAAAGCATTAAACATTTATGACCATTTAGCTAGCTAGCTCGTTGTTGCTAGCTACTTTGTCCTGGGATATAAACACTGGGTTGTTATTTTACCTGAAATGCACAAGGTCCTCTACTCCGACAATTAATCCACAGATGAAACAGTCAACTGAATCGTTTCTAGTCATCTCTCCTTCCTTCAGGCTTCTTTTTCTTCTTTGGACTTTATATGGCGCTTGGCAACTAACTTTAATAAGGTGCATTACCACAACCGATCTCAGTTCATCTTTCAATCACCCACGTGGGCATATGCTCCTAAAAACCAATGAGGAGATGGGAGAGGCAGGACTTCTATTTTAGCGCCAGGTAATGCTGACGCTCATTGACGCGTCCGGTATGGGCAGCATGTAAAAATGTCTTGGATAATACTAAGTGTATGTTGTGGTAGTAAGCTGTTAGTAGCTCATGTGCCTCACCCTAATAATTTGGTCTATTTTCACCAACGCGATATTGTAAATACATAGTTCGTGGCCTGGTGTGTGTTGGCTACTTTTTTGTACAGCTTTGACAGTGCTACTGATAGTAGTGGTGGCGCTTGGCTTGTACGTACAAATTCAGCACACAGAACATTCTATTATAGAATTGTGTTATTTGACATGTCAAATTAAAAGTTTATTTAACGCGTCAAATAGTGTTATATAACGTGTATCTGTTTTTCACCTCTTTATTTCACCTACTGTTCTGACTTGGTGGTGCACATGTAGCCTATAACCTGTTTTAGAGAAATGTAATCATTGAATATTGTAAGAGCTTTCATTGTCTGCTTATATGCTCCCTTTATTTATCCTACGGTTCTGACTTGGTGTACAGGGAGAACACTGTAAGAACGGCCCATGTTCTGAATTCTGTCGCTGTACATTTCAAAAGTGCTGAACAAATAGTTATATTGACTATGTCCGTCCTGGCTCGCTCATTAATGTCTTAATCAAAATTACGGATTGCCTCTTATTCGCTTGTTGTCCCCTTATACCATAGTTTGTACATCCCAATTGTCAGTAGAAAACATATGTTTAAGCAAGTCAACCATATCAGCTATGTTTTTTTAAAAGGTAGTAAATGAGGCTGAATTAACTGTTTTACTGCCAGACAAGGCTCCACTGATAGCCAGGTGTAGCAGTGGTAAGGTGTTGGGACTGCTGTTGGGACTCTGCTGTTGGGACAGCTTTATGTACAGTTTGTGGGCACCGTTTGTCACCGTTATAGTGATATTAATGTATAGTTTAGTGTTGTGTTGTGTTGTGGCTTTGCTGACATGCATCCCACATTTTCTTTGTTAGCCCCACCAATATTTTCATGCTAATATCGCCACTGCTACAGAGAGAGGGGAGGATGTATTTTCACCATACTAGATGAAGAAATTAAGCATTCCTTCCTCTATTAACAACATATTTTTGGAATTGAATGTTTGCCGTTGTACTGCTCAAATATTAAATCAATTCTTCTGCAGAAAATGAGTTATAGAATAGAATCGGTAGTATGCTGCGGGAGACCATTTTGAATTCACGAACTATAGCTTAAGGAAAAGAAGATCCTTTCAGATAATCATTGTTGCCTGCGTGGAGTTTCTTTTTCCATCAGCGAGTGCTAAGGGCAACCCTGCCTGACAGAGAGGGGTCCTCGAATGACATCCTCTTGGTGCTGGGCAGGAACTGGTCACTGGGTGTGGGCGTGACCAGCTCGTCCATCTCGGTAGTGAAGTGGTCAGGGCTCTCTCCATTGGGCGTGTCCTTGATGACGCTGTAGGTCAGGGCCACGCTGTAGGACGCTGGCTTCTCCAATCGCTGCGGACCACAGTGACACAACTTCTTGAAGGAGGTGCGAAACTTCTGAGACATGGCGTTGTAGATGACAGGGTTGATGGCGCTGTTCAGGTAGATGCAGATGCGGCAGAAAAGCAGGAACCAGAGGTCCAGGTAAGCCTTGTCCAGGAAGGAGTTGACCACCACCAGCGTCCGGTAGGGCATCCAGAGGAGGGCGAAGAGCACCACCACCACAGCTAACATCTTAGTCACCTGAGAACAACGCATGGAAGAAAATCAAGAGTCATTTTCATCAAAAGACATGGGAAAAAATTTTAATGAAGCTTGACACCTGTAACAAAAATGTGAAAAATTGCTCTGTTCCTGCTATGCAAAGAAAAGTGGTTGAAATGGGTCAGTAAGCACCCTCTGACAATGAATATCAACCACAGACTGAAGAGAGAGACAAAAGAGCATCTGTAAGACTAAACCAACAGAGCCTAGATCAATTTAATTGCAAATATAATTATGTGATAATGTTTATATTAAACTCCAAATGCAATTAGACGCTATCATCCATATTTATGTTGTGAGGTCTCACGCCAGTGATGTGTCTCTTATCGGTTAGGGCCAGGGAGCAACTATCATCATTGATGGCCGACGATTCCTGATACCTATACTTGTTAAATGTTGACCTTTTGGGGTAATTCAATCAGGCCCTGGTAAGTGGTATGGATTGCACTGGTTTCCATTCCTTGCTAGGCCAGTTAGAGATGTGTGTGTTATGTCAGAGCCTTATCTTGACTTGTTTTTCTAAATGACCCAGCAGTGAGCACAGATCCATCATCTGTCTTCTATGTCTATGCCACTGAGACAGAAAGAGCCCAAGGCTGGCTTGGTCCATGTCCAGGCAAGGCTGAGGATGTGCAACCAAGGTAACCTAATTAAAAAAACGATGTCTTGATTCCGTATGTCTTCACACCCCAGAGTTAAACAAAGGTTAAATAAAAATGTTATAAAAAATACTTGGTGGAAGCACCTTTGGCAGCCATTACAGCTGTAAATATGTTTTTATAAGATTCTATCAACTTTGCTCAACTCTTCAGGCATCAAACTGTCTTGAGACTTGACCAGTCAGGAACACTTAACACCTATTGGAAAGCCATTCTGGTGTGTCTTTGGCATTAAAATGTGTGTAATTGTCCTGCTGAAAATATAGAAGACTGAGGAGGTTTTCCCCTAACTTTTTACATTGGCTTTACTACTTTCATTTTGATCAGGTACTATAGATTTAATTTCTTACAGGTAGAATTACATTTAGAATCTCTATTCATTTAATAGGATCTCTGTGGACCTAATAGTAAAAATGTGTTGTTTAACTTCAAATGTATTACCTTTTAATGAAGATTCTATTGAGTAACAATTTTAAAAAATCCCCATCAAAATCTGTCAATTTAAGCTAGAGATATCCGTTTTTTTGCATGGTGAAACATCTGTGGTGAAAGGTGGCCGAGCTACAGCGGTGTTTGACAGACCATGAGACATCTAGAAAAAATGAGACATCTCGAAAAAATGGGTCTTCTCGCGAAACGTTTGGCAATTGTCATTGACTGGTTACGACATTAACTTCTAAAAGTCTAAGCTGTTGGGAGGGAGGGGGAGGAGGCTTAGACTTTTAGAGGTTAACGTGGCATGAACATAACCAGTCATGATGCTTTATATGGTTGTCAAACAAATACTTCAAAGGGCTCCTGTATGCCCGGCTACCTGCACATGTTAGTCCACTCTTAAATAATTCCCACATCCATACAGTGCACCGTGCGCCGGCCATTTCATGACTGGAAAGAGACATCTGTTACAAAACACCCAAAAGTGTAAGGAATTACATTCTGTGATTGTCATTCATTAGGCCTACACTTGTAACCTGAATTGATTTAAGAAATGTCCCCTTGGGGATCAATAAAGTACCTATCTATCTATCTATCTATCTATCTATCTATCTATCTATCTATCTATCTATCTATCTGATGCGTTCACTGTCCACTCACATCTCGTTCTCGGCCTCCCATCTCTGCCTTCACAAAATGGCATTGTCACGTCAAACCACGTCACATTTTGGAGAGTATTCTACAAGTTGTCTAGTCCATTCACACATATTTAATGAGGGTGACATGTGTCAATGATAAATAATAGTGTAATAGACTAGATGCTATTTGTTTTAAATATTATGTTGGCTCATGATCAACCATTATTTATTTTTTCCTGTGCTTCCAGTCCCTGCTGGTGACAAGCATTGCCATATGATGCTGGCACCACAATACTTGAAAATCCACTCCTTATAGTGGAGCTCTCCCTTTCATCAGATGAACTCTCACCCCTCCCATTCTATATGTGTTACAAACTACATTATTCAGTGGCGTGTGCTGTCAGCATAGTGGTGAGGCTTTATGAGTCTATATTAATGGGGTTTGTTGCATGTTGACATTCACTCGAGCTGCACACTGTAACCTACTTACAATGATTACCCACTGGTCGAATCAACGTTGTTTCCACCTCATTAAATGAAATTACGTTGAAACAACGTGGAATAGACAATGAATTGACATCTGTGCCTAGTGGGTAAATTTTTCCTTCTCTAGGATGTTACCATACACTCTTAGAAAAAAAGGTGCTATCTAGAACCTAGAAAAGGGCCATTTAGAGTGTACAGTACATGCTTGGATTGAACACCCTTACTTCACCAGGTGAAAGCCATATCATACCAGTGCAACTATGAAACTGTTGAATTCAATACCTAACTAGCCTGGAGTTTTTTTCCTTCAATAATTTGTTTCCCCTCACGTTATTTCCGAGGCACACACACACACACACACACACATAAACACACTGCAGTTATTACACTGTAGATACACCGTTATAAGATAACAAACGTTAAACCAGTAGAGTGGCTACTTACCTGCCTGCGAGAGCGGGCAGTTGTGCTAAAGGATGAATTGTTGGTGCTCATCGTTCTCTTTCCTTGGCATGATTCTGTTTTCCACTTTTTAGTATTTTCCTTGGGGTCTGCCGGCAAGGGGTTCAGGAAAAGAATTCTAGCGATAAATCCATACAGAACAGTGGCTAACATGAGGGGAACCACATAGAACACGGCAAAGTCAGTGAAGTAGATTGGCAGGTAAAGATTTCTGGACACTTTGTATGCGCATTTGACCAAGGTAATATTGTCGTAAATCAACTCGTTCGTGTCAGACAGATAAAACCACATGACGCAGTAGAGCGAGGTAAAAGCCCAAACCACCACTATGATTTTCTTTGCCCTTGACAGAGTGCACATGAACTGCGCTTTTATGGGGTGGCAGATGGCTATGTACCGCTCAATGGTGAACGCGGTGATGGAGCATGAAGACGCGTTGATGCCCAAGTACTGGAAATAAGTTATGCTAAGGCACCCGACGTATCCGTACACCCAGCCCCCTCCATACAAACTCTCTGTAATATTCGGCAGTCCCGCCGCCGTCAGAACCATCAGGTCGGCCACCGCCAAACTCACCAGGTAACAGTTGGTGGGTGTCCGCATGTGTTTGGTTGTAAGAACCACCAGTATCACCATAACGTTTCCAACTATTCCGAGCCCACAGATGAGGATCACAAAAAATATGCTGACCACTTTGTATTCCATGCTATAATCAGTCCATGGACCAAGCGTCTGGTTATCTGGAATTGAAGTAACATTCTCCATGGTTTAGTTGTCCACTTTACTTAATTTCAGACATAGACTTTAAATTTAAAATAAATACAAGGTTCCCGCCTCAAGACTACTCCCTTAAAAATATATTAGTTCCAAAACCAAGTCATTATTCAATAAAGTATATATATTTTTTACTTATCCAAAATGAAAGTAAACAAATCGAGCAAAATATATTCGATTATTACGAAGACCAGGTTTGTATTTTAGTCCTCTTTATGTAAGAAGTTAAACAAACTACGAGTTAAAGCAAAGAGATACAGTAAAGAGGTGTGACATGGCGCGCGCTGCTCCAGTCTGAGAAGACAGCCTTGTCATTACGCACAGAGAGCGTTTTGACTGTGGCTCCACTCTCTACCAGCTGTTCTGGTAGTGTGGTTTTAGACAATGGACTTACAACATGTACTGTACACTGTAAAAATGTACTCTTTGGATAAACCTAAAACAATAAATTAGTTAGGGTTTCTCAATTTTAGAAAATGACATTTGTTGAAACCAAATATATGATTAAATTACCATTTGTGTATTTGATTATTACCAAACCTATATTTCAAGTTGTGAATCTGTAAAATCCTACTCAAATTGGCTATCTGAAAGTCTTGCTTGGACATCATGACATCACACATGTTCAGTGTCTTTCACTTACTTGCAGTGACCTCCCAGGTAGCACGTTCTGAGAACAAGATGTTTCATAAAGCTTGGTGAGAGTGTGGTTGTCCTAGTTTAAGGAACTTGACACGAAAAAAAACAACTTATTGTTCTTGGAATTTCATTACTTTAACAGAACTTTTCATAAAAGTTAAAACGTGGTTATATTTAATAAACATTTTAGTTATGTTCTAGGAAAGTTCTCCAACTGGAATGTTCTCAAATAGTTCACAAATAACATTCTTCTGTGGGAATTTCAGTACTTCAGCGTAAACATTTCCTGCAGGTTTCCTCATGGTTCTACTTAAAGTTATGTTCTCAGGACATTCAGATACTGTTTTTTTTATTTTACCTTTATTTTACCAGGTAAGTTGACTGAGAACACATTCTCATTTACAGCAATGACCTGGGGAATAGTTAAGAGGGGAGAGGAAGGAATGACCTGGGGAATAGTTACAGGGGAGAGGAATGAGGCAATTGGAAGCTGGGGATGATGGTTTGAAGGACAGATCAGGAATGTAGCCAGGACACTGGTGTTAACATCCCTACTCTTACGATATGACAAAGAGTCAGGAGACTCATTTAACATCCCATCCAAAATATAGCACCATACATAGTGAACTGCCCTGGTGCATTAGGATATTGTTTTTTAGACCAGAGGAAAGAGTACCTCCTACTGGCCCTCCAACGCCACTTCCAGCAGCATATGGTCTCCCATCCAGGACTAACCCTGCTAAGCTTCAGAGGTAAGCCAATCAGTAGGATGCAGGGTGGTAGGCTGCTGGTTTATCTGTATCTTTCAACACTTAACTTAATTTTGCCCTCTGGTAAAACCTAAAAAAATAACATAAATACAAACTAATACAGTATTAATACATATCCCATTTTTTTATGTTATACCAAGTAGATTTTTCACTTTGGAATAACCTATCCACATTTCTTCAATTGGGTTACAAGCAATTAAATCTATGTCCTGTTAATCAATATATTAAATTGGTTCCATTGCATGAATAAATGACTTCAAACACTTACTTTATATAAGACTTTCACATTAACTGATTAGAATATTGTAACCAAATGGTGGCCATTTCATCAATGGAAACCTTTCCAGGCTTTTTAGTATCACAGTACTTACACAGACATCGTTTAAGAATCAGTGCTGGCAGTGAACATTTAATCATAAAAAAAAAAAATAAGAATAATAATGAAATTACATTCACTCTCACGGGTGGCCGAAAATAACAAAACGAAAGCCACGCCCCATTAGGCCACCGACTCTTCTGATAGGCTACTGCCGCTACATTGCATCCATCGCTATGCAATGCGAATTAAGTGTTGTAAGCAATTTAGAAGCATCAATTACATTTTAAAAAACATATTAACTGTCAAATTCATTATTTGATTTTAGGCAAATTGAATTGAATAGGTTGACAGAGTGTCTAAATGACTAAAATTTAAATGGAATACCAATCAGAAAAAGCACTTCACATTAACAATACCATATCGATACCAGCTGAAATATATCTAAATATATTCTCTTTCCTCAGAATATGCATCATCAATGCCTTCGTAGGTGGTCAAGACTGATAACCCCACAGTATGATCCAAATTAAAACATTAAAATATATAACGATGAAAACAGCCATGAAGCCTGAAAATATGTGTTTTTCACAGCTGTAGCTTTACATTTCTTAACATCCTTTACGTCAAAAATGGCTCGTAAAACTCCATAGTATTTCGTCCATGGCTAGTGATTGACTCTCATTAGAGCCCTGTTAAATCTACTGGGGAAATTAAATGCATCTTTAAGGTAGTGAGGCTCTCCGCAGCCTCACTGTGTGTGTGAACCCTGATGACCGTAGCAGGGAGCCTCTGGGAACCGAGATGGTGGAAGAAGAGCATACTGCTTCAAACTGATTCACCTCAGGTCAGGTGCCAGCAGAAACAGAGGGGCTGCGTCAGAAAGACCTTCCACATACTGTAGATGTCCGTCCAGTTTTTCTCAGAGGCTATGTGTACAGGGTATTTGTTCTCAGAGCTTATGTCATAGAGAATAGATTTGAAAATAACAGTTCTGTAGATTCGTTTTTAAAAGGAACAGTACTGTAGGCCGCTACAATGAGCTTATATGTAGAGCACATTGCTGTTCATATTTCTGTGTGTCCAGCTTTTCCTGAAGCTGCGTTATCATGCAAGGTAGTTTTTATGGAGCTTTTATTTCTTTGAAAGGAACAATAGATCCGTACCGCGAGATTTTGAAGAACGTTTTAAAATAGGATTAGCAAGAGACTACATAGGGTGGAAAGAATCGAGTTAGGGTGTGTTTTGACTGACAGCATGCCTATTAACAGAGACTCAATTTCTAATCAAACCAAATCAAATGTTATTGGTCACGTACACGTGGTTAGCAGATGTTATTGCGGGTGTAGTGAAATGCTTGTGCTTCTAGCAGCGACAGTGCAGTAATATCTAACAGTTTTACAACAAATACCCCAAAACACATAAATCTAAGTAAGGAATGGATTAAGAATATATACTTATATGGATGAGCGATGTCAGAGCGGCATGGACTAAGATACAGTAGAATAGTATAGAATACAGTATATACATATGAGATGGGTGATGCAATATGTAAACATGATTAAGTGACTAAGATGCCATAGAATAGTATAGAGTACAGTTTATACATATGAGATGAGAAGTTCAAGACACGGAAACATTATTAAAGTGGCTAGTGTTTAATTTCCTTAATGTTAAAATATATTTTAAAAAATTACTTGATAAAATATTGGATTTAGCCTTTACTACTATAGCTCAGAGAAACACATTGAATAACACATTTATAAATGGCAACAAAAAAAATAAGTAACAAGAAACACGTTTTTGAAGGTTCTGTCCAATATCTAGGAGATATAAGAAGGCTTAGGACACATGTTAAACCCCTTTTTTTCGGTAGGCACAAAACTACCTTCATACTTCCATTAATTTAAAAAAGAAAAAAGGTACCGGTTATCACCAGTTTGTTCGTGAGAGTCTCCCCTTTCCATAGAGTGGTCATAATAGTTTGTAAAACAAACCTTTCAGAAGCTATAGACGTTTTCGTGTCATGGTCTGACAAACACCACTCTAGCTCTGCCACCTTTCACCACAGATGCGGAAGTGCGACATGGGCGGATGTGGTGGATTGAGACGCATCCAAAGCAAAAAACAGATATCTCTAGTTTAAATTGTGCATATTTTGATCAAGATTTATTGATTATGTTACTGAGATTGACGCACCGATTCATCAATCGACTCTAGGGGTGGTTTTAAGCACAATACATTTGTAACATATTCCACAAATTGGAAAATGTGTATGATAGCTTATCATACTAATGAGAAAATTCGTTACATGTAATACAAAATGAATGCGGTAGGTAATACACAATTGGATGAAATGGTACACAAAGTAAGGAAACCTGTTTTGAAATGTGAACCCCACTTTTAAAATTACTGGCTGAAATTATATAAAAGTTCAAGAGTGCGTCTGTGTTGAATGTCTGAGACAGTGAACGCTGATAATACATCAATGAACTAACCATCTTGTCCGCTGTGACCCGTATGCTCCTGTGTGTCATTCATTTATTGTCATGGCTCTATCGACCCATACCTTGTCAGTAGTGGGATAAATATCTTGGTGAGGTAGCAAAAGATCATCACAATGTGCCAGAAGTATATCCGTTCTCACAGGCAGAGTTGGGAGGTTAAGATCGTACGTTTGTCAGAGTACAGATGAAGAGAATTACAATTGGACACCCTAAACACAATGCCTTCACCATAGAGGTCCGAGATGACCTCAGTCTAATCTGTTATCGATACAGATTGAAGTGTTGATTTGGCGCCTCGAAACCCAAGGCTGATGTGATAAATCTCTGAGTTTACATTAATCATGTCAGGTTACTGCTGTCGTGCCCTGGAGCAAGGTACTTGTTGTTTCCAGTCTGTTGTAGGTGATGTGTTGGGTGCTGTTACAGCAAAAATAACAATTAAAATGCAAATGGCCAATAAAAATATCCCAATCTAAAACCTCACTGTGATTGGTAATTTAAGCATGATTCAGTAAATTCATATATCACACCACCAAGTATTATTAGACTAGCCTTTCACTGCCCTCTTGTGGACAAATTGAAATTAGAAGGACTTGGGCAAATGTGCTTTGTTTTGGGCAAGGAATGCCTGTTGATTTTTAATTTAACCAGGCAAGTCAGTTAAGAACACATCCTTATTTACAATGACAGCCTACCTACAGGGTCAGCAAAAGTACAGGGTCTTCACCTTGTCCGGTCCAGTTTTCGAACCAGCAACCTTTCAGTTACTGGCCCTACACACTAAACTCTAGGCTACCTGTCTCCCCTAAAGAAATAGGTAACAACCTGGAATCAGGACTCTTAACAGACCCAATTATACTCAAGGGGGCTAATTATGAAAACTGTGATTTCTTAATCCAGATTCATTCATCAATGACCTCGTCATTTTTGGACTAAAGCAGACACATTGTTTTGTCTTAGGAGATACACTGAGTGTTCAAAACATTAAGAACACCTTCCTAATACCTTGAGACATCTTGTAAATCGAGCCCCAAATAATTGAGGATGTTCTGAAGGCAAAATTAGGAAGGTGTTCCTAATGTTTTGTACAGCGAGTAGTCTGAAATATAATTAAAATGTTGGGGTCATAGTTGACTGGCTGTGATGGCTTGTCATTCATCTTAAACTGAAACGTGAATGTGTATCTGACTAAGGTATTGCGGGGTTGCCAGGTAGGTGTTCATGAATTTAGAAATATGATGCAATTCTATTTTATGCAAATTGCATGATTTATTTATGAACATTTCCTTTACTAATTTAAATTTCAAGCTAAACTTCACAACAACAACAAAAATAAAGGTTTATTTTATATTCGCAGTGGTTACCTTGCCAACAGACTCAAGGTTTGGCATGTTTCGTCTCCAGAAATGAATGACATTTGGCCTGAAGTCAAGCTAATGAACAAAACCTGTCCCTGCTTCAAACCTGCACAACTATGCTCTGTTTCTATGACACCAACACTGAATCCCCATGACAAGGTTTAATCATAATAATGGTAAATATTGCTCACTCTAAAACAAATATTGCAACTATATGCTGTAATACTGTTATAATTAAATACAGTAAAGTCGTCTAAATGTCACAAAGAGATTCGACTAATACAGTATTTTAGTTGCACAGGCATTTAGTCATAGAATTGCACAGAA
The DNA here is from genome assembly GCA_023634145.1 of Thymallus thymallus. Classification (NCBI taxonomy): domain Eukaryota; kingdom Metazoa; phylum Chordata; class Actinopteri; order Salmoniformes; family Salmonidae; genus Thymallus; species Thymallus thymallus. The sequence goes on along the minus strand of CM042416.1, from coordinate 31,728,999 downwards.
TAGCGTTCAGATACATTAGTATGCAAAGCAAGCCACGCTACGCTAGAGGCCTTAGTTAATAGCGTTAAATAAATTATAATGCAGAGAGTGAGAATAGATGGAAAACAATAATCAATTATCCTAGAAGTTTAATTGGATGAGCAGCATGAGATAATGATTGTCTCTGCATTATAATTTATCTTTTCATCAAAAGATGGATGTCTTCTTTAAACTACCAATATGGGGCTCATACACTCACACACACTACTACTACACACTACTACTACACTACACACTACTATTACTACACTACACACTACTACTACACTACACACACTACTACACTACACACTACTACTACTACACTACACACTACTACTACACTACACACTACTACTACACTACACACACTACTACACTACACACTACTACTACACTACACACTACTACTACACACACTACTACACTACTACTACTACACTACACACTACTACTACACTACACACTACTACTACTACCACACTACTACTACACTACTACACTACACACACTACTACTACACACTACTACTACTACTACACTACTACACACTACACACTACTACTACACTACACACTACTACTACACTACACACACTACTACACTACACACTACTACTACACTACACACTACTACTACACACACTACTACACTACTACTACTACACTACACACTACTACTACACTACACACTACTACTACTACCACACTACTACTACACTACTACACACTACACACTACTACTACACTACACACACTACTACTACACACTACTACTACTACTACTACACTACTACACACTACACACTACTACTACATTACACACTACTACTACACTACACACTACTACTACACACACTACTACTACACTACACACTACTACTACACTACACACTACTACTACTACCACACTACTACTACACTACTACACTACTACACACTACACACTACTACTACACTACACACACTACTACTACACACTACTACTACTACTACACTACTACACACTACACACTACTACTACACTACACACTACTACTACACTACACACACTACTACACTACACACTACTACTACACTACACACTACTACTACACACACTACTACACTACTACTACTACACTACGCACTACTACTACACTACACACTACTACTACTACCACACTACTACTACACTACTACACTACTACACACTACACACTACTACTACACTACACACTACTACACTACTACTACACTACTACTACACACTACTACTACTACTACACTACTACACTACTACTACTACACTACTACACACTACTACTACACTACTACTACACTACTACACACTACACACTACTACTACACTACTACTACTACTACACTACTACTACTACACACTACTACTACACTACACAAACTACTACTACACACTACTACTACTACTACAATACTACACACTACACACTACTACTACACTACACACTACTACTACACTACACACACTACTACTACACACTACTACTACTACTACACTACTACACACTACACACTACTACTACACTACACACTACTACTACACTACACACACTACTACTACACACTACTACTACACTACACACTACTACTACACTACACACACTGCTACTACACACTACTACTACACTACACACTACTACTACACTACACACACTACTACTACACACTACTACTACTACTACACTACTACACACTACACACTACTACTACACTACACACTACTACTACACTACACACACTACTACTACTACTACACACTACTACTACACTACACACTACTACTACACTACACACACTACTACTACTACACTACTACACACTACTACACACTACTACACTACTACTACTACACTACTACTACTACTACTACTACACTACTACACACTACTACTACTACTACACTACTACTACACTACTACTACTACTACTACACTACTACTACACTACTACACTACTACTACTACTACACTAATACACACTACTACACTACTACTACTATTACACTACTACTACACTACACACACTGCTACTACTACTCTACTACAAACACTACTACACTACTACTGCACTACTACTACTACACTACTACTACTACTACTACTACACTACTACACACTACTACACTACTACTACTACTACACTACTACTACACTACTACTACACTACTACTACACTACTACTACTACTACACACACACAACTACTACACTACACACTACTACTACTACACTACACACACTACTACTACTACACTACTACTACACTACTACACTACTACTACTACACTACTACTACTACACTACTACAAACTACTACACTACTACACTACTACACTACTACTACACACTACTACACTACTACTACACTACTACTATACACACACTACTACTACACTACACACACTACTACACACTACTACTACTTCTACACTACTACTACACACTACTACACTACTACACTACTACTACTACTTCTACACTACTACTACACACTACTACTACTTCTACACTACTACTACTACTACTACACTACTACACTACTACTACACTACTACTACACTACACACTACTACTACTACTACACACACACAACTACTACACTACACACTACTACTACACTACACACACACTACTACTACTACTACTACTACACACACTACTACTACACACACACACCTACTACACTAAACACTACTACTACTACTACACACACACTACTACTACACTACACACTACTACTACACTACACACACACTACTACTACTACTACTACTACACACACTACTACTACACACTACACCCTACACACTACACACTACATACTACTCACTACACACTACACACTACTACACTACACACTACTACTATACTACACACTACTACTACACTACACACACTACTACACTACACACACTACTACACACACTACTACTACTACACTACACACTACTACTACTACACACTACTACTACACACTACACCCTACACACTACACACTCCTACACTACACACTACTACTACACTACACACTTCTACTACACTACACACACTACTACTACTACACTACACACTACTACTACACTACACACTACTACTACACTACACACTACTACTACTACACTACACACTACTACTACACTACACACACACACTACTACTACACTACACACACTACTACTACTACAACAATACACACTACTACTACACTACACACACTACTACTATTACACTACACACTACTACTACAATACACACACTACTACTACACTACACACTACTACTACACTACACACACACTACTACTACTACACTATACACACACTACTACTACTACACTACTACTACACACTACACACTACACACTACACACTCACACACACACACACACTCACACACACACACACTACACACTCACACACACACACTCACTCACTCACACACTCACACACACACACACACACACACACACACTCACACACACACACTCACACACACACTCACACACACACACTCACACACACACACACTCACACACACACACTCACACACTCACACACACACTCACACACACACTCACACACACACACTCACACACACTCACACACACTCACACACACACGCACACACACACACACACTCACACACTCACTCACACACACACACACACACACACACACACACACTCACACACACACACACACACACTCACACACACACACACACACACTCACACACACACACACACTCACACACTCACTCACTCACACACACACACTCACACACACACTCACACACACACACTCACACACACACACACACACACACACACACACACACACACACACTCACACACACACACTCACACACACTCACACACACACACACACACACTCACACACACACACACACACACACACACACTCACACACTCACACACACACACACACGGACTTGTCTTCCTGTTTTTACTTCCACCTTAAGGAGTAAGGTGTATTCCTTCTGAAAGGCATTAAAAAAATAAACTGATTGATATTCAGATGAGAGAAAACAGCACTGCATTATGGGAAGTTACAACATAACATATCCATGTCAGGGCAAGACCTTGGTCCAATTAGGAAAACCATTCAATGAACCTTCAGTGCCAACTACTAAATATTTCATGACCCTGTCTAACTGCTATCAACCTCTACAACCCCTCTTGGACGCCCAACCTTTTAGTCTTGTCTTTCACTTCTGTCTACTGCTCTATTACACTCCCTCCATTTTCTTTCTCTGATATTCCCATTTTCTTTTCTTGTAATGCTCTAGCCACCCTGCCTTGTCCTCCCCTGAAAGACGTTGTCAAAACATCTCAAATGCAGCTAGGGTTTGCGTGCCAACTCTCCAAAACAATTTCTGAGGCATACACTAAGCCACCTGCTTATTAATAATCCACTAAGCATTGGCCTTTAGATGCCCAGAGGCTGATGCTTGATCGTATTTCCTTCTGTACACTTTGCCCTGAAATGTCATTGAAATAAGTAAAATAGATTAATCTAATCATATATTATCAAATGGCATGGGCATGTACAATGGGAGGATGTTTACTGTTTACATTAGCTGGTTAATGTTTAGGGCTTATGTTTTAGACTTAGGGCTTATGTTCTATATATGTACAGTACAATGCCCTTACATTATTTACGTGACGCTGGCTTCAATAGCTCGTTGAGTTCATGGTTTGCCCAGTCGATGTCGCCGTCGTTCCTCTGTAGAATCTTCCGCGTCGTCGTGTGAGAGGTTCACGTGGTGTGGGGTTAGTTTTGACCAGTGTTTTCGTACTAGATTTTCGCACAGGTTCAGCTGCAGTCTGACATATGCTAATCTAGGATGCACTTCTTCTTTGGTGAAGTAATTTCAAGTTCAACTATCTCACGTTCTTTGGAACGATAGGGTTGTCGATGAAATTCGCCATTTTAACGTGTGGACGAAAGTCCACCCGTCACTGGACCTTTGTCCTATGCATTTGGATGAAGTCCTTGCATTTATGGAACTGATATTTAAATTCTTAGCGAGTCCTCTTAAAGACTCGGGTCAGAGAGGCGGTCCCATCACACTGACACGCTCTTCTGACCTCATTAGGGGCGTGGCTTAGTTAGTGGGCAAAAGGCATGAAAAACCTTTATCTCGTTAAAAAGGCTAAAATCACATTGTAATCTTTTCAAAAGCATTCTTATGCTCCGTCAAACATTTTATACAATCATTAGATGCAAGCCTCACAATTGGGAAGTGTATAGAAACAAACATGACATTTTGTTGTGATGCCGTCTTTTCTGAGTGTCACAAGAATGAACAGCTGACAGGATCGTCGCTGGCTTTCTCACGGACTGTTTACACATTCTCCCGTTCAGGAATATTGTTTTAATTCTCCATTATGGGATGTAGTAGTATTCGGCAAGAAAAGTTTCTTTGTCCTGTTCTGAGATCCTTCCTCTCTTCAATACTTAATGCTCCTGGAGGTCCTAAGGCAGGAATTTATGAATTGAAGTCATTAAACTGCTCCCCATTCCTAAGAGGAGAATGGGGTGGTGGGGCTAGCGTCATGACTGTTATAGTCCACACATATTATTTTGTTCATCCAGCATACTTGCTTGTAAATATCCTTTGCTATTTTGATGTTGTTGTTTTTTAATACGTTATTTACTCTTTGAGGACATGAACGTTTTCCGAATCGGAATCAAAATGTGTTATGCCGAAGAGATAATGCAGACCCTTAAGGAGTGGCATTACCATGTTTATAATCTACAGACCATTCTCCCTTTGGATGTGCCAGTGGCATGAGACACTCTATGTAGGTAAGCATTTCACTGTAAGGTCTACACCTGTTGTATTCGCCGCATGTGACAAATGAATGCTGTCTTTGCCGCATACGGGGCTTTTGTCCTTGGCAGAGTGGTGTAGCCTAGCTGTAGCAGATAACAAATGATGGTCTGTAAGTCTTAGACAAGTACACAGTCATGTACTGCATCAGCTCTGTTTACACTTGGAACAGGCAGCAGCCTGGCCACTCTCATAATGCAGGGTCATGACACATCAAGCCATGACTGGGCAGTATTGATTCCCAAGCTCCGCTGGAACAACTGGCTAGATGACTCACTTCCCTCCTCTTCCTCCTTCCTCCTCCAGCATTGTCTGTTAAATGGGAGCTTATTGGGCCATGGGCCAAAGTCCTTCACCCTACACTGCCACTGGTCTGCTGCTGGCAACGTGTGACTGGGAAGTTCTGGCTGATCCTGGTGTCTGTTTGTATAGCTGGCTCTCTCGATATTTGCGTGGCCTCAAGAGCTTTGAATTGTGGTGTATGGGACACAGTTGCATAAAGGAAAATGGTTATACTAACAGATATGCAGGTGGATGTGACAATGGCATCAATTGAAATGCAAGGTGCTGCCATTCAGGAAAATCATTGTACTGTGGATCGCTTTACGGCTTTACAAAGATGAGGACAGACTCGGAATATGTGAATGAATTAAGTACGATTTTCAGGGCTAGATCTCTAGATTAAACATGGATTAAATTATGCCTTTGACATAGTGACCACTAATCTTCCATGGGAACAGCTGGTGGTTAGTAGCTGGGACAATAAACAAAAGGTTGCTGAATCAAATCCTGAGCCGACAATGTAAAAATCTGTCATTCTGCCCCTGAGCAAGGCAGTTAACCCCCAACAACTACTGCACCCCGGGCGCCGATGACGTGGATGTCGATTAAGGCAGCACCCCCCCGCACCTCTCCGATTCAAAGGGGTTGGGTTAAATGTGGAAGACACATTTCAATTGAATGCATTCAGTTGTACAACTGACTAGGTAACCCCTTTCCCACATGTGGTTTAGTTGGCAATTCACTGCAGGCTGGCTGTGGTTTAGGCCTATGCATGTTTTCACTTGATGCAACCAAGCATTTACACAAAGTATATATCTTGAGCAGATTATTAACACAGCTCTAGTAACGTTAATGGGCATTTGATCAAATACACGACAATAAGGTTGATACTTTAGAGGCAAAATAATTTTTATATATGGACTTCAAATGCAGAGGTCCATAAGAATCTCTGGTGTGTGTTTATTTGACTGCACGCTGGAGTAATATGCATCTGTTCAAAGGTAGCCAGCTCATTTCAGCACCATAGCGAGGCAGCTTAAACCTTGCGTGGGAGGGAGGGACTACAGCGAAAATCTCTCCTCTCAAGCAGACGAGAATTTTAACATCGTGTAGGCTACATTTTCGTTAAAGGCATTTCACTATCGATCTATTATGATTCGTCTATACAAAGTGGTCTGGCATATGAAGAAAATTCAACATGAATGCTGAAGAAGTAAGTGCTCTTATATTATTTATTTTATGAAATACAGTAGTTTATAATAGCTGAGTACACTAAGCAGATGCACTCTAGCTATAGGAAAGACTATGCTATGCATGCTCCAACTACACATCGCAAAAAACTATTTCGTTATTTGATTAATCTTCAATATTTCACAGGGATATTCTGAAGAAGTGTATTGCAAGGCATGGAAAGCGTTTAATCTCCTTCAAACCCATCCTTCTTCACCCTCCATAACAGCCTATTGGAAATTGTATGTGCCCTATGATACAGTTATGTACAATTGTCGTGAAGTGTGTTCTTCCATAATAAGATAGGCATTATGTTTGAAAAAGATTTAGAGATAATCTGTGGGATTTCGGGGATTGCGCACTAATTGGATACAGCTAATCTGTCACTTTAATCGCTTTGTATACACGGAGCAAATTGTTAAAACCCAAACAAAATTATTAGACTAACTTTGTCCATTTTTACTCTAAGTATTTTTGATAACATCATGAGCATACGTGCCCAAAATGTGTTTGAAGAACCCTAAATTACGCACAGGTGGCTGTCATTTTCTCCATGCAATGAGTTGATAGTTTTTATAATCAGGCCATATGTGACATCTGATTTGTCAATTATTTCTCATCAGGGATGCTGCGGACTGAGAACGCCGTGGGGAAATAATTGAAGTGAATCAGCGGAAAGAATCGAATGGCTTCTGTAGAGCTGCTTTATATAGATACGGAAGGAAGAGGAAGACAACCCGATCCTCCCTGCGTCCTTGACTGGGCTTCCAATCCTGTGCACGTTCGTACGGCGAGCAGTTCAGCCGGAGGGGCGCTCTCTATCTCAGCTCCGGGCTGCGCAGGACTGTGTAATTCAGCACCAAGGACGGTTCCCCATAACGGAGGTCCGCATTTTAAACACTGTCACCCTGTGGTGGAGAAGGTCGTAGTGTGCTGCGACGAGGAATTAGAGACATCTTTCACCTATGTCGACGAGAATGTGAATTTGCGCCTGGCAAACCCTGGGAAAAGTGGGGAAAGTATCCACAAATCCGGGTGTAGGCCTAATGACTGTTCGAGCGACATTCGTCCCGAGGGGTTGCATGAGCTCTCCCTAATGTCAGATGATGATCTCGCATCAGAAAGTTCTGGGGCATCTGTAGATTACGGTTTTATAAGCGCGGTCACCTTCCTAGTCACCGGCATCTCGTTAGTGATTATATCCTATGCAGTCCCTCGCGAGGTCAAAGTGGACCCGGAAGGCGTGTCCGCGAGGGAGATGGAGAGGCTGGAGATCGAGAGTGCCAGGGTAGGGGCGCACCTGGACAGGTGCGTTATAGCAGGGCTTTGTCTACTGACGCTGGGCGGGGTAGTGCTGTCCACTCTGCTAATGATATCTATGTGGAAGGAAGAGATGTACCGGAGGAAAGCCTTTGCATATTCCAAGCACTCAGCGAAACTATATGGTTCCATCAGTTTAAAAACGAGATCTAGCCCTAGTCGGTCGTCCGCGCACCTGTCTATGAAGGAAGAGACGGATGAGACCTTGAATTAAAATGATATCCTGTTGACAAAATACTTTGTCTTGTGTTACTAAGCCAGAGCAACACATTACAGCATGATGCAGGTACTCCAGACCAAAAGCTTGCAACATGAACACATTAGTGGGTCTACCTACAGTTACTATTAGCATAACTGTTAAAACATGAATTTGTTTTAATATGCAAAATGACGAAATATACATTGTCTAATGGTATAATCTGAATGGATATGCAAGGAATGGGCCTATTTAACCAGTTAAGCAAATTATCAAAATGAAACCAAATTAATAAGTATGACAACAAAAATGAAAATAAAAAAAAAACTTGTTATTGGAAATGTTAAATGCTGGCTCATATTTTTCATAGAAGCAATCTCTGAGAGGTGTCATTTATTATTAAGGGGATTCATTTTTAATGTGAAAGTGTCCGTCAGTGAGTAATATGCTACATACACACATTTTAGAGGGAAAAGTGATATATTAGAGGTTCCAGAGTAGCCCTAGTCTAGTGCAGTAAATCAAATCTGATATGACGACATCTGCTCAGTGGTACACATTTTAACATCCAATTACCTTTTTTACTTCCTCAATGCAGGTGAGTATATTTCCCACTGTGGTTCCACTCTCTCTACGCTCCCTGCCACATGGGAAAAGTGTGTGTGTGTGTGTGTGTGTGGGATGGTTGCTATCCTGCCACTGTCACCTTGCCTACGACACCACAGGGGGACGCTCTCTAAGGGATGGCTCAAGCTCACTTAATCACACATGAAAGACTTGCCCCAGTTTAGAAAGCTGCCCTGTACTGTACTGCCCTGTACTGTCCTGTACTGTCCTGTACTGCCCTGTCCTGCCCTGTCCTGCCCTGTCCTGTACTGCCCTGTCCTGTACTGCCCTGTCCTGTACTGCCCTGTCCTGTCCTGTCCTGTACTGTACAGTACTGTCCTGTACTGTCCTGTACTGCCCTGTCCTGTACTGCCCTGTCCTGTCCTGTACTGCCCTGTCCTGTCCTGTCCTGTACTGCCCTGTCCTGCCCTGTCCTGTACTGCCCTGTCCTGTACTGCCCTGTCCTGTACTGCCCTGTCCTGTCCTGTACTGTACTGTCCTGTACTGTACTGTCCTGTACTGCCCTGTCCTGTACTGCCCTGTCCTGTCCTGTACTGTCCTGTACTGCCCTGTCCTGTACTGCCCTGTCCTGTACTGTCCTGTACTGCCCTGTCCTGTACTGTCCTGTCCTGTCCTGTCCTGTACTGTCCTGTACTGTACTGTCCTGTACTGCCCTGTCCTGTACTGCCCTGTCCTGTACTGCCCTGTCCTGTACTGTACTGTCCTGTACTGCCCTGCCCTGTCCTGTACTGTACTGTCCTGTACTGTCCTGTCCTGTACTGTACTGTCCTGTACTGTACTGTCCTGTACTGTACTGTCCTGTACTGCCCTGTCCTGTACTGCCCTGTCCTGTACTGTACTGTCCTGTACTGTCCTGTACTGCCCTGCCCTGTACTGTACTGTCCTGTACTGTACTGTCCTGTACTGTACTGTACTGTCCTGTACTGCTCTGTCCTGTCCTGTCCTGTACTGTAAACTTCAAAGAACTCACTTACTTTTAATGTACCTGCAGTATATGCAATTATCATTCTTGAATGATCACGCAACACGAGAACTCACTGGATCACAATGTAATTAATAGATATCTTTAAGAGAAATAGGATGTTATTTATAGGCTAGGCCTACCAATGTTTTTTATTATATGTTACTAATGGACATACATGCTACAACACTCTAAACCATATTGTCTTCCTTTGAGTGGTCTCAGATACGCCTTTAAAAATGTTACTGGAAGAAGGATCTATTTTTTTATTTTTTTTTTAATCAGTTCTCAATTTAGATTTGCTCGATTCCTCACATCCTAGCTCTTAGCCTCCCTCCCAACCATATTGGAGGAGAAGGTCTAAGGTCCCTCCCCTCTGACTTTCGTCTCCAATAAGGCGAGGTGGAGGACGTGAGAGATTCTTTCCTCTTTGTTGACATGGAGCTGTAGAGCTCTCACCATGCCTCCATCTCTCTGCCATCCAAATGTCTCCAAGGGATTTGATCAGGGATTTGCTCAGCGCGACAGCATTTTACAAGGCAAGTTCAAGTGTATTTTCCAGAGGTTTCATGCATAAGCTCTTTATCCGTGAGAGAGTGCTTCACAGCTAAGACACACTGATGTATATTTTGTAGGCTCCTGTTTTAGAAGATCTATCCAGGTAAGACAGGATCTGAGACAAGAGAGGGCCTGAGCTGCCATTAGCATCAAGTGCTGTCATTTATGTTAATTCACCTGTGTTTGTGTGTCTGTGTGTATGTGTGTGTGTGTGTGTGTGTGTGTGTGTGTGTGTGTGTGTGTGTGTGTGTGTGCATGCGTCTGTGTGTGTGGGTGTGTGTATGCATGCATGCATGCATGGGGGTTCAGGCACATGAGTGTACGTGTGTGCGCGTCTGCATGTGTTTGTGTGTGTGTATCTGTAAGAGGGTGAGACAGGCAGAACTACATTACTCTACCATACAATGGGAGGTGAGCTCGCCCTCCATCTCAGGCGTATGGTAAGAGACTCAGGAAAAGTTTCAACTTTTCCCATTGATTGCTCATGAGGGTCACACTAAAGGAAAAAGGGGTTATTTTTCAACAAGAGTGCGTAAAAAGCATTTTTCTGGAACGCTTACAAGCTGTTATTTACATGAGTTGGAGTATCTTTATTGCACTGTGAATTTAGTCAAGTAAGCTTCTTGCTCAGAATACACTACCAAGCCGTGCTGTGTTTTGCATTTAGTATGCGTAACATCAATTTCCATTGTTCAGAAACACTTTGCCATTTCATCTTTGCATGAAATTAGTTCCAAAGCTCTTTGGAAATCCAGGTTTATGTTGACATGGCCTCTTAAAGCACACCTCATTTTGAATCGTACGCCCTCCTGTCCCTCCTCTGTGCCCTTCTATTTTGGAGTACTCAGTGGTTCAGCAATGTACTATACGGCGTATTAGGGAGACATTGAACAAAGACCTATTCTTAAGAGCAAAAGGCAACGCATAAAGCTCTATGTCAAATCGATTTACACTTCTACGACTTCTGGCTGTCCGTGTTCTGTGTCATTGACATTGAGGCGCTGGAGGGTAGCGGCACTCTGTCACTCGCTCCGTCATTGACATTGAGGCGCTGGAGGGTAGCGGGCACTCTGTCACTCGCTCCGTCATTGACATTGAGGCGCTGGAGGGTAGCGGCACTCTGTCACTCGCTCCGTCATTGACATTGAGGCGCTGGAGGGTAGCGGGCACTCTGTCACTCGCTCCGTCATTGACATTGAGGCGCTGGAGGGTAGTGGCACTCTGTCACTCGCTCCGTCATTGACATTGAGGCGCTGGAGGGTAGCGGCACTCTGTCACTCGCTCCGTCATTGACATTGAGGCGCTGGAGGGTAGCGGGCACTCTGTCACTCGCTCCGTCATTGACATTGAGGCGCTGGAGGGTAGCGGCACTCTGTCACTCGCTCCGTCATTGACATTGAGGCGCTGGAGGGTAGCGGCACTCTGTCACTCGCTCCGTAGCCAAATGCACTGAGCTCTTTTCGAGCTGCATCATCCCTCAGCCCCACAATCTAGTCTGTCACAGTCACTTCCTGTGTTGTCCTTGGCACTTTCAAACACTTTCTCCTACAGCTGAAACTATCAGTCTGCCTGCCTCCTTCTGCCTACTCTGTGCTGTGGCAGCTAGTCCAACAGTAATTTAGGTTATCGTTTTGGTCAATCTTAACCCCTTCACCAATGTGAGTAAGATGGAAACGCCATGGTGCACGTGTGTCTATTTCAAACACTGAAGGAGGGTAGAATTGCAAAGTGGGCAAATTGAATATTGGATGAGCAGTAGTCTAATATGGGCTGTTTGCTACGACAGCCGTAATACTCATACCAGTGTGGTGGTTAAAGAGTACTATAGGAATGACTGTGGATATAAAATAATCATCTTGCTGGCCCTCCTGTATGGCATAAATCAGAGATGAACTTATTTTTACTCTTTGATCTCTGTTTGTGTTAAACTGCTAATGCAATTGTGCGTTGTGGCCTCTCATTGAATCACCGTGGAATAAAACAGTTTGTGATGACGTTGAATCAACATGGAAAACTGATTGGATTTTCATAAAGTCATCAAGCCCAATGGAATTTCATATTTTTTTCTACAGCTAGTATTCTAGTCTAGGCATTCAAATGTTAACCTCTACTCCATCGCAGTGAAAAATATATGTTTTTTCAAAGTTGATGTTACTGCACCATCAGAGGCATATTCAGAAGCATATTGCCTGTGTTGCTGTTAAATGATTGTTGGTGTCATTCGTTTGCCATAATAACAACGTACCTTACTGTCTTTGTTTCACCCATCTTTTAACATAAATCCAATGACATGGTGACATTTTGTGGATTTCATATTGAATTCACATTAGTTGACAACTCAAAGAAATGTCAATCAAAACTAGACATTGAACTGACATCTGTGCCCAGCAGTGGAGGCTGGTGGGAGGAGCTATAGGAGGGCGGGCTCATTGTAATAGCTGGAATGGAATAACAAGAACCAAGTCAAATATGTGGTTTCCATTTGTTTGATGTGTTTGATACCGTTCCATATATTCCTTTCCAGACATTACAGTGAGCCCATCCTCCTATTGCTCCTCCCACCAGCCTCCACTGGTGCCCAGTGGGTTGTTACATTTGCTTTCAATCACGGCTAAGAATGTTTTCACCCAAGTTTGGTGTTCTAAACTAGTGGAGTGGAAAGCGTAGCTTTTAGGAAGCTATCAGCGTGCCAGACGAACGGTGTGTCTCATCTTAACTCACAGTGCCTGGAGTAACATCTGAAGAACCATGCAACAAATGAAGTAGCACCCTGAACAATTTGGCTGTGCGAGTGGGAGAGAGAATTAGTATAACTTAGTTGGTGTTTGTAATTGGAAGCCCCAACTGAGCTCCATGTTTGCGGTTAGCAGCACCTCTGATGCATTGTTCAAGGCTCTAGAATATGTCTCGCTGATCAAATCAGCTCTGTTTAGACTGGGAGACACCTTGCTGCTGTTAGACAATAGGCCCTGGATGCCGGCATAGAGTCAGAGAGCCAGGGCCAGATTGGGAGGAACAGCCAGTCCAGTCCAGGGCTGATTGTTTGCACTGCATTTCATTTGCACCCAGTGTTGTGTTTCTGGAGAGAAGTGGACTAATTATGAGAGATGATACACACTGGTCTGGTGGGAGAGTGCCAGTAAGCAGTATTGATTTGGAGAGGAAGATACCAATAGGCTGAACACTAACACACTATTAACCTTTTTACACTACTGAGCCGAGCAGAGCTGATCTGTACTGTGATGGCCTGGTTAAACATCCACTACAGTTGTTGGAATAGTGCCGGAAAGGACAATTTTAAAAGAAAATATCTGAGCCAGCACAGTACGATCCAGCACAATAGTGTGAAAACTCACTCACTCACTCACTCACTCACTCACTCACTCACTCACTCACTCACTCACTCACTCACTCACTCACTCACTCACTCACTCACTCACTCACTCACTCACTCACTCACTCACTCACTCACTCACTCACTCACACTATGAACACGATATAAACCTTTGTCTGGACATGTTTCCCAAGACAGATGAATCACACATAATCTCCCATTAGTCGTGTTTCTCAACTCAACAGATCAAACTATATCACACAAACAGTAAAGTACTATCATGCATCATCTTGGCATGAAAACTGTTCCAAATATAACCAGAAGATGGCAGCATTAGACTGAAGAAAGCCAACATCCATCCTTTCGGAACTTGCTCGAACGTATAAGATGTCTCGAGTTGAAAGCCATAAATTGCAATTGTTTGAATCATGTTTTTGTTTTCTCTCACACAGGATGAGTGACTGTTTGCATGAGTCACGCTTTCAGTAAAAATTTTAATTCAACGTGATTCTGATGGAACAGCAACAACTCATTCCATGGAGGGCCTAGTGTTCATTCAATTAAGACCTGGACGACCAGGTGAGGGGAGTTATTTACTAATTACTGACCTTATTCATCATCAAGTACAAAGGAGGAGAGAAAACCCTCGGACACTCGGCCCTCCGTGGAATGAGTTTGACACGTGCTCTACAGCATTTCTTCCACAATGGATCCACTCACCCTTGATGCGTAAATGCAATTCCACAGACCAGGCTCTCTAGAGTTATCCTCCTAAATAACAGCCCCCTCTGTGCCTTCCGCCTAGACCCTAGCATGTTATTGGAAAACATCTTGCCCAGGCTCTGTATTGATCTTGGCTGGGGTCAACATGGAGAGGCTCCTGTGAGTTAAGTGCACAGGGCCTTTTTAAAGAGCTCTTGATTGTCCCACTGCTGCACATTTACCATCAAGTGGAGCCGAGCTCTCCTCGCCGACCCAGGATCCCTCCAGAGACCAACTCACCAGGAGCTGAATTATTCATCCAGGTCTGGTCAAGGCCCCTCAGAGCACCGGCAGTCTGGGCTGATGGCAGACTGTAGAAACAAAAGCACCTCCTTTCCTTCGATCTCACTCTCTTCATCTTTCCTTCTTTCTGTCTATTCCTCTCTCTCTCTCTCTCTCTCTCTCTCTCTCTCTCTCTCTCTCTCTCTCTCTCTCTCTCTCTCTCTCTCTCTCTCTCTCTCTCTGTCTCTCTCTGTATCTCTCTCTCTCTCTCTCTCTCTCTCTCTCTCTCTGTATCTCTCTCTCTGTATCTCTCTCTCTCTGTATCTCTCTCTCTCTCTCTCTCTCTCTCTCTCTCTCTCTCTCTCTCTCTCTCTCTCTCTCTCTCTCTCTCTCTCTCTCTCTCTCTCTCTCTCTCTCTCTCTCTGTCTCTCTCTCTCTCTCCCTCTAACAGTTTCTTCTTATCTCTCTGTTGTGATATAGATAAGACCAATGATCTGATGTCTTTAACGTAATAAAACCTCCACCTCCACCCTGCCCCCCTCTGAGGTCTACTGGAGGAAAGAGCCTCTTTCCGGGAAACAGTAGCATACAATCGTCTCTGCTCCCATCTCAGGTTTCCTAGTGGCACAGTCAGAGAGGTGATGCATACTCATCACTCTAACCTTCAGCCAGCTCTCCGGCCCACACTTCACAATAACACAGCAAGAGAGGGAGGGAGAGGGTGAGAGGGGAGGAGAGAGAGAGAGCGATATGTCCAAGCATATGCTCTAGATAAAAGAACGCCATCGACAGGTCTTTGTCTTTGTGAAGATGTCTTTGTCTTTGTGAAGATGTCTTTGTCTTTGTGAAGATGTCTTTGTCCTGACATCATGGATAAACTTCTGGCTAGAGATGGGCTTCACCCCAATCTATCTCACCTAATTGATACTGTATTCTCTCACTCCCCCCCCCCCGAACAATAAAAAGCATCTGTGCCTGGTGGATACCAGCTGGAGTTGCACTTCCAGTTTCATGAGTAGAGTGTTGGTGTGTACTGTGACTAGCTTTTAAAGTTAATACCGCCCAAAATAGATCCATGTTAAGTGAAGGGGCTGGCTATTAGAAAGGTTTTAGAGACGGTCCCAACTAGCACATTTGATTTCTTGGAAGAAGTTGTGGGAACGTATATTTTTGGTTTTCCATTGGTTCTAGGGACGAAGCAATACGTTCTGAGAACGGAAGTAAACATTTTGCCTGTTCTGTGAACTTTTTGTATTTTATTTTGAAGTAAAATATTTGTAAAAAATATGTTTAGGGGTGGATCAGTTATAATATTGTAAATAGATTGTGGCTTCTATCAATGTAATTGTCTGCATAATTTCCAATCCCCCATTTATTTTTCAGCTGTGCTGTGATGTTTCACAAAGGTTCTGAACCTTTCTATTCTCATAGTTTCTACAGATTGTAAATTAAATATAAACATTTTTGAGTATTCTTATATTATCGATCGATTGACTATGACTTTTTAAATCACCCAGCAGTGCTATTTTCAGAGTTATCTTCAGGTAAATGTTGCAATTCTTGAGCCATTCCTGAACCTGCAACCAAAAACAAGCTACATATGGACAGTACCAAAACAAATGATCAGTGGAGGCTCCTCAGAGGAGGAAGGGGACCATCCTCCTCAGTGAATTTCAAAACATTTTAAATTGTAAAACATTTAAAAATGTATCCTTTTTAGATAAAACCATACAATATAATATAATTGTGTCACCAAATAGTTGATTAAAACACACTATTTTGCAATGGTCTACAGTAGCCTCAACAGCACTCTGTAGAATAGCACCATGGTGTAGCCAGAGGACAGCTAACTTCCGTCCTCCTCTGGGTACATTGACTTCAATACAAAAACTACGAGGCTCATGGTTCTCACCCCCTTACATAGACTTACACAGTAATTATGACAACTTCCGGAGGATGTCCTCCAGACTATCAGAACTCTTTCAGCATGAACTGACATGTTGTCCACCCAATCAAAGGATCAGTGAATTAATCAAGTACTGAAAGCATAAGCTACAGCTAGCTAGCACTGCAGTGCATAAAATGTGGTGAGTAGTTGACTTAAAGAGAGAGAAAGACAATAGTTACTTTATTCCAAAATGAAGGAGACGCAAGAGAGAAATAGAGAGAGAGATTTATTTATTTTCTTTCGGTTTCACTTAATGTTAATTAGCTATCAAATGCAGCTAGCTAGTTTAGCCTACTGAAACACCCTGCTCAAAGTAACAGATGGATGCTATGTTAGCTAGCTGGATAAGACTTTCCAACACAACACTGGTACTCTTCCAAGTCAAGGTAAGTTTTTGGTTTTACTAATTCATTGTCACTGGGGCCGCCGGTGTAACTGCTTACTGACTGTACACTTTAACGTTACTGCATGAGTGTAGCGGGTTTACTAACGTGTTAGTTCTACGATGTAGGCTGTGTGTATCGGTTTGGCTTGGAAATGTTTTTGTCACATACAGTGGGGAGAACAAGTATTTGATACACTGCCGATTTTGCAGGTTTTCCTACTTACAAAGCATGTAGAGGTCTGTAATTTTTATCATAGGTACACTTCAACTGTGAGAGACGGAAAAAAAAAAAAATCCAGAAAATCACATTGTATGATTTTTAAATAATTAATTTGCATTTTATTGCATAACATAAGTATTTGATCACCTACCAACCAGTAAGAATTCCGGCTCTCACAGACCTGTTAGTTTTTCTTTAAGAAGCCCTCCTGTTCTCCACTCATTACCTGTATTAACTGCACCTGTTTGAACTCGTTACCTGTATAAAAGACACCTGTCCACACACTCAATCAAACAGACTCCAACCTCTCCACAATGGCCAAGACCAGAAAGCTGTGTATGGACATCAGGGATAAAATTGTAGACCTGCACAAGGCTGGGATGGGCTACAGGACAATAGGCAAGCAGCTTGGTGAGAAGGCAACAACTGTTGGCGCAATTATTAGAAAATGGAAGAAGTTCAAGATGACGGTCAATCTCCCTCGGTCTGGGGCACCATGCAAGATCTTACCTCGTGGGGCATCAATGATCATGAGGAAGGTGAGGGATCAGCCCAGAACTACACGGCAGGACCTGTTCAATGACCTGAAGAGAGCTGGGACCACAGTCTCAAAGAAAACCATTTGTAACACAATACGCCGTCATGGATTAAAATCCTGCAGCGCACGCAAGGTCCCCCTGCTCAAGCCAGCGCATGTCCAGGCCCGTCTGAAGTTTGCCAATGACCATCTGGATGATCCAGAGGAGGAATGGGAGAAGGTCATGTGGTCTGATGAGACAAAAACAGAGCTTTTTGGTCTAAACTCCACTTGCCGTGTTTGGAGGAAGAAGAAGGATGAGTACAGCCCCAAGAACACCATCCCAGCCGTGAAGCATGGAGGTGGAAACATCATTCTTTGGGGATGCTTTTCTGCAAAGGGGACAGGACGACTGCCCCGTATTGAGGGGAGGATGGATGGGGCCATGTATCGCAAGATCTTGGCCAACAACCTCCTTCCCTCAGTAAGAGCATTGAAGATGGGTCGTGGCTGGGTCTTCCAGCATGACAACGACCCGAAACACACAGCCAGGGCAACTAAGGAGTGGCTCCGTAAGAAGCATCTCAAGGTCCTGGAGTGGCCTAGCCAGTCTCCAGACCTGAACCCAATAGAAAATCTTTGGAGGGAGCTGAAAGTCCGTATTGCCCAGCGACAGCCCTGAAACCTGAAGGATCTGGAGAAGGTCTGCCAAAATCCCTGCTGCAGTGTGTGCAAACCTGGTCAAGAACTACAGGAAACGTATGATCTCTGTAATTGCAAACAAAGGTTTCTGTACCAAATATTAAGTTCTGCTTTTCTGATGTATCAAATACTTATGTCATGCAATAAAATGCAAATTAATTACTTAAAAATCATACAATGTGATAATCTGGATTTTTGTTTTATTCCGTCACTCACAGTTGAAGAGTACCTATGATAAAAAATACAGACTTCTACATGCTTTGTACGTGGGAAAACCTGCAAAATCGGCAGTGTATCAAATACTTGTTCTCCCCACTGTACATGCTGATGTGTTGTGCATTGAAGTCCAAAAGTGAAGGGAAAGGTGAAAGGAGGAGAGATGTGAAAATGAATACAACTTTGCTGCTATTGAATGTCACTGTCTGTCACCTCAAATGTGTCTCTCGACCTACGTTGTAAACTTTCAGTCACAGACTAGGTTGTAGCAACCTCATGCATCAGGCTATAGGGAAAGTTAGACTATCGTGTATCAGCCTAAACCTATCGATGTTACATTGAACTGGGTGAATGGAATATTAATGAGAGTCATCCAATATGCTGTAATAGAAATAAAGCCCTGCTCATAAAGAAATGTATTATCCTCACTCATCTTAAACGGCACTGAACGCCACTGCATATGATCTTATGATTTTGTCTCTTCGCAGCAAAATCTGCAGAGCTGGGATGGTTGTATCCCCCATATGTGCCTTAGGATAGTTTTCAGAGCCCTTTACTTTCTCCACTTTTTGTTACAAGGCACTGCATCTCAGTGCAAGAGGCGTCACTGCAGTCCCTGGTTCGAATCCAGGCTGCATCACATCCAGCCGTGATTGGGAGTCCCACAGGGCGGCACACAATTGGCCCAAAGTCGTCCAGGCTTAGCCGGGGTATGCCGTCATTGTAAATAAGAATTTGTTCTTAACTGACTTGCATAGGTAAATGTAAAAATAATAATAATAATTCTAAAATGGGTTAAATAAAAGCAAATCTTCAGCAATCTACACACAATATCCCACAATGACAAAGTAAAAACTGTTTTTTAGAAATGTTTGCTAATTTATAAAAAAACAGAAATACCGTATTTACATAAGTATTCAGACCCTTTGCTATGAGACACGAAATTGAGCTCAGGTGCATCCTGTTTCCATTGATCATCCTTGAGATGTTTCTACAACTTGATTGGAGTCCACCTGTGGTAAATTCAATTGATTGGACATGATTTGGAATGGCACACACCTGTCTATATAAGGTCCCACAGTTGACAGTGCATGTCAGAGCAAAAACCAAGCAATGAGGTTGAAGGAATTGTCCGTAGAGCTCTGAGACAGGATTGTGTCGAGGCACAGATCTGGGGAAGGGTTCCAAAACATTTCTGCAGCATTGAAGGTCCCCAAGAACACATTGGCCTCCATCAGTCTTAAATGGAAGAAGTTTGGAACCACCCAAGACTCTTCCTAGAGCTGGCTGCCCGGCCAAACTGAGCAATCGGAGGAGAAGGGCCTTGGTCAGGAAGGTGACCAAGAACCCGATGGTCACTCTGACAGAGCTCTAGAGTTACTCTGTGGAGATGGGAGAACCTTTCAGAAGGACAACCATCTCTGCAGCACTCCAGCAATCAGGCCTCAGTAAAAGGCACATGACAGCCAGCTTGGAGTTTTGCAAAAAGACACCTAATGACTCTCAGACCATGAGAAACAATATTCTCTGGTCTGAAGAAACCAAGATTGAACTCTTTGGCCTGAATGCCAAGTGTCACGTCTGGAGAAAACCTGGCAGCGTCCCTACGGTGAAGCATGGCAGCATACCCAAGAAGACTCGAGAATGTAATCGCTGCCAATTTAAATGTGGAAAAAGTAAATGGGTCTGAGGACTTTCTGAATACACTGTACACACACACTAGTATCTACAGTTATTTCGGAAAGCATTTAGAACCATTGACTTATTGAAGATAAAAAACAATAATTGTTGCATTTTCCCCCATCCTGTTCACTTTGTTTTTATTATATATTACACTTGATCTTAATTGAATAAGTTCCTTCTTTTGTTTTTGTATTTCCTCTGTTAGTCCCTCTATTTCCTGTTTTAAAGATGAGTATTGAATTGCCTCTAAAGGCACATTTAAAAGTGTCCCATACAATAAGGGGATCTGCTGTTATGTTGGGAAAAAGTCAGTTATACATTCTTCTGTCCTGATTAAAAAGAAGTTGTCATCCAATAGGCTTTGACAAAATTTCCAATATCCTCGCCCACATGGAAATTCTCTAAGACTAATGTATATTTCAATTATTTGATGGTCCAACCGCAGTCCCCTATCAACACTTTTTTTTTTACTTTTGATGCCTGTGAGAATGACATAAGGAAGTAGTTATTTATTTCACCTTTATTTTGTCTGGCCAAGACAAAGCAAAGCAGTGTGACAAAAACAACAACACAGAGTTACACATGGGATAAACAAACGTGTCAGGCTCTGGCCATAGAGAAGCTTAGAACCTCTAATTAGGGATCTTACTTATATGTCTGTGTTCCACTCCATTGGCGTGGTTCATTGTTGTATATTGTCTCGTGTCGTGCTACGTGTGTTATCATCATTATTATTAGTTGTTATATTTGTATAGTTCGATAGTTCAATTAATAAACATGTCGAACTATGGATACGCTGCGCCTTGGTCTCTCTACACACCCGAACGTGACAGAATGAACCACCACCCGACCAAGCAGCGATATACTGGAGCAAAGGAGAAAAAAGGAAGACAGCGGCGTAATCGTGGATACGGAGGTAAAGGAGCCCGTAGTCAACCCCAGGAAAATTTCGGGGGGAGGCTATGGGGGTGGTCTGGTAATGAAGAGGACGCACCAGTACCACTTTCCATGTGGGATACACTGTGCCCGACATATAAATGGGGGGCGCAAAGTGAAGAAGAGGAGGATTATTTGGAGAGCCATTTTGGAGATGTTCTGGAGGAAATGTGGGAGATAGCGGAGGAGGTTGAACGAGCCTCCCGTGACGCTCGACAGCTCGGAGCCTCCCGTGACGCTCGACAGCCCGGAGCCTCCCGTGACGCTCGACAGCCCGGAGCCTCCCGTGACGCTCGACAGCCCGGAGCCTCCCGTGACGCTCGACAGCCCGGAGCCTCCCGTGACGCTCGACAGCCCGGAGCCTTCCGTGATGATTAAAAGGCCGGAGTCGCCTGCCACACCGGTGCTCAGTCCTGGCCCGGTTATTTGCCCCGCTCCATGGCTTGAACCTTTTCCCCCACCATTGTTGTTTCCAGGACCGGTGGGTTGCCCCTTTACATGGCCGGAGTCGCCTGCCACACCGGTGCCCAGTCCTGGCCCGGTTATTTGCCCCTCTCCATGGCCTGAGCCTTTTGCCCCACCATGGTCATTTCCAGGACCAGTGGGTTGCCCCTTTAAATGGCCTGAGTCGCCAGCCACACCAGGGCCTAGTCCGGGCCCAGTAGAAATAGGGAGGAAGATATCTACTTCGCCGGGGCCGGAACCGCCACCTGCGATAGATTGTGTGATGTTTTTTCCTCCCTGACCCTTCCCTCATGTTTTTGTGTTTGTTTTCTTGCGGCCGGGAGTCCGCGCCTTTGGGGTGGGGTACTGTCAGGCTCTGGCCATAGAGAAGCTTTGCTTCTCTATATTTCTATGGTCAGAGTCTGGCAGATCTATTATTTCTACGTCTGTGTGGTGTTGTGTGTGGGATCCCTAATTAGAGGCAGCTGCTAGGCATTACCTCTAATTAGGGATCTTACTTATATGTCTGTGTTCCACTCCGTTGGCGTGGTTCATTGTTGTATATTGTCTCGTGTCGTGCTACGTGTGTTATCATCATTATTATTAGTTGTTATATTTGTATAGTTCGATAGTTCAATTAATAAACATGTCGAACTATGGATACGCTGCGCCTTGGTCTCTCTACACACCCGAACGTGACAAAACGTACAGTCAATAACACAATAGAGAATCTATATACAGAGTGTGCAAATGTTGTAAGATTAGGAAGGTAGGGCAATAGTGGTGAAATAAATTACAGATTAGCATAATCACTGGAATGATGGAATGTGCAAATGATGATGTGCAAGTAGAGATACTGGAGTGCAAATGAGCAAAAATAATAAATATGGGGATGAGGTAGTAGGGTGGGCTATTTACAGATGGGCTGTATACAGGTGTAGTGATCGGTAAGCTGCTCTGACAGCTGATGCTTAAAGTTATTGAGGGAGATGGTAATCTCCAGCTTCAATGATTTTTGCAATTCCTTCCAGTCATTGACAGCAGAGAACTAGAATGAATGGCGGCCAAAGGAGGTGTTGGCTTTGGGGATGACCAGTGAAATATACCTGCTGGAGCGCATGCTACGGGTGGGTGTTGCTATGGTGACCAGCGAGCTGAGATAAGGCGGGGATTTCCCTAGTAAAGACTTGTACAGTGGGGAGAACAAGTATTTGATACACTGCCGTTTTTGCAGGTTTTCCCACTTACAAAGCATGTAGAAGTCTGTAATTTTTATCATAGGTACTCTTCAACTGTGAGTGACGGAATCTAAAACAAAAATCCAGAAAATCATATTGTATGATTTTTAATTAATTAATTTGCATTTTATTGCATGACATAAGTATTTGATACATCAGAAAAGCAGAACTTAATATTTGGTACAGAAACCTACAGAGATCATACGTTTCCTGTAGTTCTTGACCAGGTTTGCACACACTGCAGCAGGGATTTTGGCCCACTCCACCATACAGATCCTTCAGGTTTCGGGGCTGTCGCTGGGCAATACGGACTTTCAGCTCCCTCCAAAGATTTTCTATTGGGTTCAGGTCTGGAGACTGGCTAGGCCACTCCAGGACCTTGAGATGCTTCTTACGGAGCCACTCCTTAGTTGCCCTGGCTGTGTGTTTCGGGTCGTTGTCATGCTGGAAGACCCAGCCACGACCCATCTTCAATGCTATTACTGAGGGAGGGAGGTTGTTGGCCAAGATCTCGCGATACATGGCCCCATCCATCCTCCCCTCAATACGGTGCAGTCGTCCTGTCCCCTTTGCAGAAAAGCATCCCCAAAGAATGATGTTTCCACCTCCATGTTTCACGGTTGGGATGGTGTTCTTGGGGTTGTACTCATCCTTCTTCTTCCTCCAAACACGGCGAGTGGAGTTTAGACCAAAAAGCTCTATTTTTGTCTCATCAGACAACATGACCTTCTCCCAGTCCTCCTCTGGATCATCCAGATGGTCATTGGCAAACTTCAGACGGGCCTGGACATGCGCTGGCTTGAGCAGGGGGACCTTGCGTGCGCTGCAGGATTTTAATCCATGACGGCGTAGTGTGTTACTAATGGTTTTCTTTGAGACTGTGGTCCCAGCTCTCTTCAGGTCATTGACCAGGTCCTGCCGTGTATTTCTGGGCTGATCCCTCACCTTCCTCATGATCATTGATGCCCCACGAGGTGAGATCTTGCATGGTGCCCCAGACCGAGGGAGATTGATCGTCATCTTGAACTTCTTCCATTTTCTAATAATTGCGCCAACAGTTGTTGCCTTCTCACCAAGCTGCTTGCCTATTGTCCTGTAGCCCATCCCAGCCTTGTGCAGGTCTACAATTTTATCCCTGATGTCCTTACACAGCTCTCTGACCTTGGACATTGTGGAGAGGTTGGAGTCTGTTTGATTGAGTGTGTGGACAGGTGTCTTTTATACAGGTAACGAGTTCAAACAGGTGCAGTTAATGCAGGTAATGAGTGGAGAACAGGAGGGCTTCTTAAAGAAAAACTAACAGGTCTGTGAGAGCCGGAATTCTTACTGGTTGGTAGGTGATCAAATACTTATGTCATGCAATACAATGCAAATTAATTATTTAAAAATCATACAATGTGATTTTCTGGATTTTTGTTTTAGATTCCGTCTCTCACAGTTGAAGTGTACCTATGATAAGAATTACAGACCTCTACATGCTTTGTAAGTAGGAAAACCTGCAAAATTGGCAGTGTATCAAATACTTGTTCTCCCCACTGTAGATGACCTGGAGCCAGTGGGTTTGGCGACGAAAATGTATTGAGGGCCAGCCAACGAGATCGTACAGGTCGCAGTGGTGGGTAGTATATGGGGCTTTGGTAACAAAACGGATGGTACTGTGATAGACTACATCCAATTTGCTGAGTAGAGTGTTGGAGGCTATTTTGTTAATGACACCTCCGAAATCAAGGATCGGTAGGATGGTCAGTTTTACGAGGGCATGTTTAGCAGCATGAGTGAAGGAGGCTTTGTTGCAAAATAGGAAGCCGATTCTAGATTTAATTTTGGATTGGAGATGCTTAATGTGAGTCTGGAAGGAGAGTTTACAGTCTAACCAGACACCTAGGTATTTGTAGGTGTCCACGTATTCTAAGTCAGACCCGTAGAGAGTACTGATGATAGTCCGGTGGGCGGGTGCGGGCAGTGTTCGATTGAAAAGCATGCATTTAGTTTTACTAGCATTTAAGAGCAGTTGGAGAACACGGAAGGAGTGTTGTATGGCATTGAAGCTTGTTTGGAGGGTTGTTAACACAGTGTCCAAAGAGGAGACAGATGTATACAGAATGGTGTCGTCTGCGTAGAAATGGATCAGAGAATCACCAGCATCGTTGATATATATAGAGAATTGAGTCAGCTCAAGAATTTGACCCTGTGGCACCCCCATAGAGACTGCCAGAGGACCGGACAACAGGCCCTTCGATTTGACACACTGAACTCTATCTGAGAAGTAGTTGGGGAACCAGGCAAGGCAGTCACTTGAGAATCCAAGGCTGTTGAGTCTGCCAATAAGAATGCAGTGATTGACAGAGTCGAAAGCCTTGGCCAGACGATGAAGATGGCTGCACAGTACTGTCTTTTATCTACGGCAGTTATGATATCGTTTAGTACCTTGAGAGTGGCTGAGGTGCACCCATGACCAGCTCAGAAACCAGATTGCATAACAGAGAATGTACGGTGGGATTCGAAGTGGTCAGTGATCTGTTTGTTAACTTGGCTTTCGAAGACTTTAGAAAGGCAGGACAGGATGGATATACTGTAGGTCTATAACAGTTTGGGTCTAAAATGTCTCTCCCGTTGAAGAGGAGGATGACCGAGGCAGCTTTCCAATCTCTAGGGATCTCAGACGATACGAAAGAGAGGTTGAACAGGCTAGTATTAGGAGTTGCAACAATTTCGGAGGATCATTTTAGAAAGAAAGGGTCCAGATTGTCTAGCCCAGCAGATTTGTAGGGATCCAGATTTTGCAGCTCTTTCAGAACATCAGCTATCTGGAATTGGGTGAAGGAGAAGTGTGTGGGGGGGGGGGGGGGGGGGGGGGGGGGGGCTTGGGCACGTTGCTGGGGGGGGGTACAGAGCTGTTGAACGGGTGGAAAGCATGGCCAGCCGTAGCAAGATGCTTATTGACATTTTAGATTATTGTAAAGTTTATTGAATGGGGCATGCTTATTTAAGATGGTGAGGAAAGCACTTTTAAAGAACAAACAGGCATCCTCTACTGACGGGATGAGGTCAATATCCTTCCAGGATACCCAGGCCAGATCGATTAGAAAGGCCTGCTCACTGAAGTGTTTTATGGAGTGTTTGACAGTGATAAGGGGTGGTCGTTTGGCCGCGGACCCATTACGGACGCAGGCAATGAGGCAGTGATCGCTGAGATCCTGGTTGAAAATAGAGGAGGTGTATTTGGAGGGCAAGTTAGTCAGGATGATATCTATGATGGTGCCCATGTTTACGGATTTAGGGTTGTACCTGGTAGGTTCCTTGATAATCTGTGTGAGATTGAGGGCATCTAGTTTAGATTGAAGGATGGCCAGGGTGTTAAGCATATCCCAGTTTAAGTCACCTAACAGTACAAACTCTGAAGATAGATGGGGGGCAATCAATTCACATATGGTGTCCAGGGAACAGCTGGGGGCTGAGGGGGGGCTGTAACAAACGGCAACAGTGAGAGACTTATTTCTGGAAAGGTGGATTTTTAACAAAATAGAAGCTCAAACTGTTTGGGCACAGACCTGGATAGTATGACAGAACTCTGCAGGTTATCTCTGCAGTAGATTGTCGGAATGTGCTAAAGCAGTGAATAAATCAAATTTAGGGAGGAGGCTTCTGATGTTAACATGCATGAAACCAAGGCTTTTACGGTTACAGAAGTCAACAAATGAGCTTGATTGAGCCTCTGCCAATTACAGTATATCTCAATAGGCCAGGATATTTAAGCCTCCATATATCCACTAGTTCCAATATATTCTTTAAGTAATTGAGGGGAATAGTTTGTAGTGTGATTTCCGTAACGGTCCATTGAGGTATTTAAAACCATACAATCTCCCACCATAATAATAGTCTTGTATTGCTTGTGGGCTGGATAAATTATTATATATATTTTCAAAGAAGCGTGGATCATCATTATTTGGACTGTATAGATTAATGAGCCAAAATCTGTTTATGGTCCAATAAGATATTTAAAAGAATCCATCTACCTTGCGGATCTGTTTGGACAATTTGCAAATTCCAATCAAAATGACTGTTTATTAATATCATCAACCCTTTCGAGTTTCTTTGCCCATGAGAGAAGTATATTTCACCACCACAGTCCTTTTTCCACACAACTTTATCTAAAAATTGTTGAATGAGTTTCCTGTAAACAATAGATATTATATTCCTCTCTGAACTTTTTTTGCAGGGAGGTTATGAGAACATTTTACTATGGTTCCCTGAAAGTTTTCCTGGGAGGTTTTATCAACATTTTGAGAACGGTCTCTCTGTCTCTTAGTTCAGTTTAAAGGAAGTTGCCAACTAGCATTAGCGTAATTGCTAACTAGTGTTAGCACAATGACTGGAAGTCCATGGGAACAGCTAGCGTGCTAACTGTTGCTGTAGACCTCCAATCATTGCGCTAATGCTAGTTAGCATTGGCTCGCAAACCTACTTCTAACTTCCTTCATACTGGACGCAGAGACATAACGAGTTAATATGATTCTGGGGAAGCAGCCAAGATCCCTATAAATGACTATAAATGTTCCAAACGCAACAATCATGTCACTGTATGTCATGACTGTTTAGCAAATGTTTACATCCAACCCAGTACTTAACATAACTTGTCCCACTTGAAGGAATTATCTCTCAAACTACTATATTAATCTTATTGTTCAAATTCATAAGTTATCACTAAGATTCTGACTCAGCACACTGATATATGAAACTTCAGATCAAAGGGGACCTTTACTGGTTTACTGTGAATACATAGGACCTCACTCTTCTTCTTTAGAGCAAACATTATGGATAAACTGACAAGGCAGACACGTCTCTCCGCCCTAACAATGAGAGTCGTTGTCCACAAAGTTATACTGTCTAGCTCCCACCTATCCTTTCTTTGTATTGGTGGATGAATCTCATTATTGTAATCCTTTTTGGAGTATTCGAGGAGGGTTTTTGACGTCAACTGCGTGTATTCAATGGAGAGAGATGCTATGCTACTAGCCTCATGCCAG
The DNA here is from genome assembly GCA_023634145.1 of Thymallus thymallus. NCBI lineage: Eukaryota > Metazoa > Chordata > Actinopteri > Salmoniformes > Salmonidae > Thymallus > Thymallus thymallus. The sequence goes on along the minus strand of CM042416.1, from coordinate 31,700,299 downwards.
GAATATGCATAGCCATCTCAATATAACTCTGATATAAAGTGTTTTTTTATCAAAGTTGCCGGGACTTATATTAGTACACTCGCATTACGAAACCTCTCTTCGATAAAATAAACTAGCAAAATATGCCATACATTTTTTGGTTCAACAGTCTCTCATTGACCCCATACAAAAACTTCTTGCTTGCTGGGCAAACCAATGAAAAAAACGCCACCTGTTGGAGGAAGATGGATTTTCTGCCGAGTTGGGCCTCTCTTCCTCTTCCTCTCTGTTTAGAGTTTCTCTTTGTCCGTAGATGGTTAAGAAGTTCTTAGTTGCATCTTTAGTCATCTTTACACCAGTGGCTAGATTCACGGGACGCTCTTAAAGGGGTACACACAAATTAATAAGTAACTATAAAAACTATTAAAATATTTAAAATAAAGGTTTAAATAAACATATGAATAGTGACATTTTAGCCTACACTGTGGCACACCTTGATGGGATATAAAATGATGTAACACACCTTGATGGGATATAAAATGATGTAACACACCTTGATGGGATATAAAATGATGTAACACACCTTGATGGGATATAAAATGATGTAACACACCTTGATGGGATATAAAATGATATGGCACACCTTGATGGGATATAAAATGATGTAACACACCTTGATGGGATATAAAATGATGTAACACACCTTGATGGGATATAAAATGATGTAACACACCTTGATGGGATATAAAATGATGTAACACACCTTGATGGGATATAAAATGATGTGGCACACCTTGATGGGATATAAAATGATGTAACACACCTTGATGGGATATAAAATGATGTAACACACCTTGATGGGATATAAAATGATGTAACACACCTTGATGGGATATAAAATGATGTAACACACCTTGATGGGATATAAAATGATGTAACACACCTTGATGGGATATAAAATGATGTAACACACCTTGATGGCATATAAAATGATGTAACACACCTTGATGGGATATAAAATGATGTAACACACCTTGATGGCATATAAAATGATGTAACACACCTTGATGGGATATAAAATGATGTAACACACCTTGATGGGATATAAAATGATGTAACACACCTTGATGGGATATAAAATGATGTAACACACCTTGATGGGATATAAAATGATGTAACACACCTTGATGGGATATAAAATGATGTAACACACCTTGATGGGATATAAAATGATGTAACACACCTTGATGGGATATAAAATGATGTAACACACCTTGATGGCATATAAAATGATGTAACACACCTTGATGGCATATAAAATGATATAAATCCCTATTCCTTTATTATTCAAACTCTATTTTATTTATTACATTTGTTAATTTCATACATTTTTACCCAGAGTCACTCCACTTGTTTCTGTCCCCTCCCTCCTCCCCCCGCCTTTATCTCTCTCTCTCTCTCTCTCTCTCTCTCTCTCTCTCTCTCTCTCTCTCTCTCTCTCTCTCTCTCTCTCTCTCTCTCTCCAGTGCCCAAGGTTAGAGTGGCGCGAGGGAGACATTTGGTGAGAGGGGGGGGGGGGTGACGTAATGGGGGGTCTAAATAAATCTGTGTCCTGCAGGACGTCCTCCTGCCAAGGTTTGTCTGGGTGGGGGGGGGTGACGTGATCCTCTTTATCCCAGCCAATAAAAGAGAGTGGCCAGTGAGATCCGGAGCCGTACGTGCCGTCAAATTCAATAAGGTAAGGCTTTAATGTTTTCTTTTAATCAACCAAATTGCATTATACACCCAGGGCTGCCTCCCGCCGCGAGGCTCCCTGGCAGGAAGCAGCAGGGGAGAGTCTGACTGTGCCGGGCAGAGGGGACCAACCGGACGCTCCGAATTTGGAACGTTTTTAATTTCCGAGTCTTATACCATACAAACGGGCGGCTACGTCATCCTGATAATGAATGCTAAGTCAACTCCAGAGGATCAGTGCATCGCGCATGTACACACACACACACACACGCATGCACACACACACACACACTCCTACAGCTACTCATGGCTCTTATCAATGCACAGTGTACAGAGGGAGTGGGGCTTAGAGCTGGTCTAAGTTAGGATCTTCCAACCAGTTCTGTTCCCCTACCCTGTCCCAGCTCTGTCCCTCATAATGCTACCCTATCCATCAATCACCCCCTTCTACCTCCTCTCCCCACCCGTCCTCCTCCTTCACAACCCCCCCCCCACCCCTCACCCCCACCACTTCACCCAATGAGTTTGAGTTCACCATGCATTATTAAAGGTAAACGTTCTTCCAAACTCTTCAATAAAATCTACACAATGTACTGTAAACCAGAGAGGATTGCGTTTCTGGATCTTGTAATTGCTTCACCCATTTGGATTTGAATTTGGATCTAGGTTAAATTGGTGGATGTTTCATCCACCTTGCATCAAGCAGTGCTGATGTAGCTCATAGTTTACACCCATTCATTTACATCATATTATTATAATGATATAATAAAAGCCTACTTCATCAAATGTAATCCAATGAGGAATGATACGTTTACTATCTCATTGCCTAAGGAAAGAAATCACAATAGAATATTCATTGATAATGATATACCTCAAACCTGGGGTTTCTTTTAAATACTTGATTACTTGATTATCAGTAGCTTGCCTGGCATAATGGAATCAATAGAATAGTCCCAAAAGTGCAAGTCTACCCATTCGGCTAAATCGACTGCTACAGTAGGAATGAGGACTTTACTGAAGGATGATACGACAACAACAGCTGGGCTAATCACCAGATCTACATGTCAGGAGGGCCGTTGCTCTAGTGTGGACTGTGTACTACAACACAGTGCACTTCAACACAGTGCACTACAACACAGAGAGCGGCGAGCCACAGCTAGTGCCAGTCGCTCCCAGGAAAAACAATGACTTCAGCTGCAAAGTCACTTTGGCTCAGTGAATCAGGAATCAGGTAACAGGATCAGGCTACATTAGGTGACTTCAAGTGAGCTGGCAGGCGGCCAGGTGAGCTGGACGCACAAATGGACATTGATTTTTCAATAAGAAGCCATGGAGCTGTCAGCCGACCAGGCTATGGTGATATTTTCCCTCTCAGGGATCGGCTTCTTCTGTCTGATGGCCTGACTGGCACCCGCTGACTACAGACCATACCCAAGCCCATCCCTTTACCATTCCGTATGGTCTCCTACCCTTACACTCACCCTCTCTTGGTTCTCTGTTAGGCCTCAGCCTGGCCTTCTCTGACCCAGGCCCGGAGGCCTCAGGACTGCAGCCCTGCCTGGCTGTCCTCCCCCTGAACTTCTGCAGCCAGCGGGGCGTCCTGGACGACGAAGGACTGACTGGAGACAACTTCACAACCCTGCAAACACACACCTCGGGAACCTTTAAAAGAGAAGAATGAGAAAAAGACGGAGGCAATGAGAGGAGGACAGGAGAAAAGAGGGGGAGATGGAAATGAGAAAGAGGTATAATCGCTTCAAGATAAACTGACCAGAAAATCCATGATTTACAGCACTATAAAGTTTATCAACGTGTTCCCCACATGCAATTAATCCGGTTTCAAACAGATTTATACCTCATATCACATCAGAGGATTGAAGATGTGTCTGTATACCTCATATCACATCAGAGGATTGAAGATGTGTCTGTTGTGCAACAGAAGCAAAGACTATATCTGTATTTGGCAAGGGCTCTCACTTGCAGGGTTATCAATTATGCTAAAAGGAATGAAAAACAAGGACATTTTTATTTATGCGCAATATGAGGTACTGGCCATCGGGAACATAATAAAACTTAGCTAATGCTTACTGTGAAATCCTATCCAATGACAGGGCACTTTTCAACAATGCAGTCATCTTACACAAAGAATGAATGGTCAAATCTTACAGTGAGTTAAAATTGTAATCTGTCTATCAAAAGGTGGGACCGCTGTCTGTTGTCTAGGTAGGGTGGGGCATCTAGGAGCCCCCTTATTGGAGTCATGGTAAACCAATTGTTTTATACCACAGACACTGTTCTAAGTGTTTCCCAAGAAGCACTTGTTCTCCATTTTAGGTTCTAATTTCACGCCCCGCCTCAATACTCTTTCCATCAGTCACCTCTGGATGCACGTCATGTTCCTCTTTCTTCTATAGGCATTATACCAAGTCGGACATCAAATTATGTGCAACCGAGCAATTAGCCCCCCCAATGTGTGTTGGAACTTTTTCAAATATATTATTATTACTATTTTACGAAGTGTTTAAGTTAAATGTCCTGTGGTTTATACACTGAAACCTTATATGAACAGAACATTATAAATCATACTCTCTGTCAGATGTCTCCAGGTAAGCCCGTCTCTTGTTTAGGAAATGAGCCGTCCTGTGTCAACAGTCTAATGTTCATAAAAAGTCTAAAAACTCCAGCTCGCGTTACATATCAGGCTGTAAAATAATCACCTGCATCCTTTTTGGAATTCCTCTCCCTTCTTACATCAATCAAGTGCTAAGCGTAGTGCTCACACCGGCCAGATTTTAATTTCTCTCAAAGCTTTATTGGAATTTGATTTGCCAAGATAAGCTTGAGCTGTTAATCGTTTTTTCCCACTCCTCACTCGTCCCTTCCAATAAACTCAATGAAATGGGCATAAATGTCTCTGTGCTATGTATTTCTGAGGAGGGAACGAGAAGGTCTTTTTTTATGACAGAAGTTTGTGTTTTAATCAAATGTATACTGCCAATATTGAGCAGTGAATAAAACTGCAGCAGACATTTGAAACACGGACAAAACCATGACAGTAATCACTTTCACAGTTTGCAATGTAACCCCAAAGCCTCGGGCTATATAACACAGACCTACTCAGCCTAGACTAGACTCAACACAGGGTGCTCCAGCTCCACCTTCTACATAATTCATCCAGAATCGGTGAGATTGAAAAACGGAATCCTTGATATTCTGTAAAATGATATTTCAAGATTGACCCAATACTCCACTCCTTGCAGACTACGTAATCTCAGAGCTTGATCTCACTCAATCCTTTAAATGTATAGAACAAAAAACGCTTCCCATTTTGATTAAGGAAAAGTGTGCCGGGTTCTTGTCTATTGGGAACTCTGCTTGCTCCAGTCTTCAATTGTTTTTCTTAGCATCTTGGACGAGCAAGCCCGTTCCACATCTGTCAACATCAATAACCCCTGGATTAACCCTGCCTCTACACAACGACTTCCTCCACTCCCGATACACACAAACACATTATATAATTGGTCATAATTCTCCAGTGATGTCTCAACATGGCCAGGGCTCAGTCGGGACTGCCACACAAGTTGCCATAGGAAGTAAAGAAAGGACCAAGCCCGCTGGATCGCACTGCTCGTCTCTGTCTTGCTACCCGCACATTTCTCAAACAAATTTTCCCAAACTAGATTGTCTGGATTCCTGCAGCAATTAAAGCATTTCTCACATTCTCCGCTCCTTTCTTCTCTGTCCCTTTTGGCAGCAGAGGCAACCATGTTGGTCAAGTCGTCTCGGTGTTCCAGGGCCAAAGCTGACACAACCAATTTGCGGAGGCAACTGTGATTTGACAAACAAAAAGAACAGAGGATTACTGCTCGGAGGACGTCTGGGGTTTGAGGAGCAGTGAGAATCTCACAGGGCGTGCCATTGTTTCCCAACCACAGATAGCTTTTGGCAGCCACCAGACCTTTTCTATTCCTTAACCCGAGGAGTCGGCCTGCTCTGGCAAAAGCCTCATAAAAGAGACATTGCAGTGAAAATAAGAAGCATTTGTGGGCTTAGGGCTGTTGGCTTTTCACTGGAATCTAAGCCCTCTTCTGGAGGTGAAAGGGTGAGGGAGAGGAGTTCTGACGTTTGCTAAGGATACTCTCCGCAACAAATTTATGAGTCACTTAGACTTGTACATGACAATGTCTGACAACATCAAATACCCGATTGCTGATAGTGTGATTGGTTCCATCAGTAGTCTGGTTTATTTTAACAGTAGTGTAATATTTGGGAGCCTTGGTCTAGTCCGTTAAATTTTTTTCTCCATTGGTTTCATGTTCATCGGTAATGAAATTGGCAAGACAGAATATTGAGAATGATATAACGGCACTCTTTCTACAACAGTGTACATGTGTGGGTGCGTGCACACGTGCGAGCATGTCTGTATACGTGTGTTTTCACTGCCCTTCAAAGTCGATTGAGGCGAGTGATAGTAATATTTTAACCTGTGTTTCGGGAGAAGGCTGCTCCATGTTGCCCTCTGGCCCATCTGGTGAGACAGTATTGACACACTTTATCAACAACATACCTTACCTCTTTCCCTGACGAGAAGGATATGATGGAGGCAGCCAGGGCTAATGCGGTCAATGTCGGACTATCTTTAATAACTGCTGGTCCATTTTCATTCCAGGCAGGGAGGAGGGCAGGGAGGAGAGAGGGGGAGAGTGACAGAGGAGAGGGCAGGAGAAGACAAATATGGCCGCCATTTTTCAGCAGGACAACGTCAGATTCATGTCTCCTGCTAGACTGCATATACAGTATAGGCCTAAATCAACGTTGGGTACTTAACTCTTACGTTTTCATTACAATATCCTGTCTTATACCTTCATAAACAATTCCAAAATGATGTATTATTATTTATAGAGCCAGGTGGTAGCGTGTGTATGGGCATACCAGTACAATAATATTAAATATCCTGGTAATAAAACCGCAAAGGGTTTTGACGATGTGCAGGTTGGATATATTCCCACCTCATTCAGGTCAATAAAGTTCATCATAAAAGGCTATTTATTTTTGGGTTAGTGTGTTTGGACTACGTTTCTGTTTCTCGTGGGAAATGTTTACTCTCGAAAAAAAATTGATTTCGACTTAAAGCTTGAATGCAAATTGTCTGAATAATGTTATTTTTATTATTTTTATGGACCTTCCGAGGGCATTGAAACATACTAATATTACCTTTGAAAAGGATGGAGACGAGTTGATCACTCATGCTCTGGAGTGGATCCTCTGAGACATCCGTGTAAATGGACGCTTTGAGAGAAGTTGTGTGTAATCAGGGAGAAATTAAATTGAATGCGACTATACTTTCAGCAGCAGAGCTCGCTGTGCTAACGTAACAGAACACTCATCAGTTTGACGGCCGCAGACGGCAATACGAAAAACATCTGTTTCAACATCTCCCACTTCCCAACAGCAATGTGCTTGAGTGGATTGTGGCACCCTGACCTTGACGGTGTTTCGTTTTTATTCGGCTTCTGGGCTCAGTTTAAATGGACAGCTCCTCTGTAGAAATATGACTGTGGGGTCTCACTACCGCTATGCTATGACTGCTAACTATGGTTGTGGTCATGGTCAGTCGTGTTTATTCCCATTCTATTATTTCTGGGTAGGGGCTTGCTGTTGCCTTTCTCCTGTACTCTGGCACTGTGTCAGAAACCAGACTGGCGTACAGTATGTATTATATATCTGTGCGAAAAGCACACCTTCAATGTTCTTTCTACAGCAGAGCCTTTAGCTAGTATACAATACCCTTTTCACACCATACCATGCCAATTGGTATTGGATAATGTATTTTTACATTGTCGTTAAAAGCACAATTTCAGCAAATATGCTGGATGAATAACCACACCTGCTCAGTACAGCTTGGTTTGGTTTGACTTGGTTCTGGCTCAGTAGTGTGAAAAGCCCTTAACACTGACCTGTTGACAAAGGGTGAATCTGGGATCGGCTGTGCAGCTTCCTGTATGAGTCTGATGGACAGGCGGTGGAGCACGCTCGCCCCCAGACGCCACGTCGAACGCCCTTGTCCAATTCAATCAGTGTTAAAAATCTGTAGGACGAGACGTGAATGCCTAAGACTGGCTGATCACATCTGCTGTATAAGAGGCTTATGGTAAACCCCCCTTCCGCTATGTTACCGACTTTGCTGCTGTATACGCGCTTCCAGCGATAACCTTTTGGTATCATCCTGCCTATCTCCACTGGATTCTCCTCATCAACGTCTTTTAGACAAGCAGAAAAGGAGGGCATTCGCTTCAGCAAAGTTTATTTAAGAAACTGTACCCAAGAGTTGGCCTACATATCCCTATTTCTTTGAAACCATATTCATTACGAAGACACATTATTTAGATTATTCTTCAATAACTTCCCTCAATATCAACTAAAGTAGGTTTTCCTAGGCTGTATCCAAATACGAGTCTTTGTGAACTCACAGTACGGGTTACGTGAGGATATATTACTCTGTCAGATGTGCTGTACGTCAGGCCTCTTAGCCTAATGAGAGGTGGTAGACATAGAAGGGAAGCAGGAGTAATGCCCAAGGAGATTGTCATACTTTCTTGAAGACTTTCTTTGACCGGGTCGGGCAGGAGGAGTCACCAGGAAAGTAAAATATTATTGCAGCGAAATCCAATATGTGGGCACGACTATGACAGTTAATAACTTGGCCCCCGCCCTCCCCTTCACTCTGCCTGCACCACCCACAGAGAGGTGGCCTTACAGCTCACAGCCTCTGACTGACTGACTGAATGACCTCACACCTTACAGGGAACACAAGGGTCCTTCTCGGTCGGGGCCCAAAAAATTCACCCCATAACTCCCAAACAATGTTCGGTTGATTAGTCTCCCCCAGTATTTTAGAATGTAAACAACAGTTACAACATTTTCAGTACAGGGTGCTCAGTTGTCAGTAAATACTGTTCTAGGTGTGTCCAGATTAGTGTATGCCGCGGCCACCGGCGCCTGCATTGTTCCCTCTTGTTATTTTAGAATTTAAAAACCCATCAAGGATAGTTTTCTCTGGCCACTGGGCGAGGGTCGTGTGAGCTCGTCTCCAGAGGCACCCACACCACGCCGCCTCTCTTACGGTCTGGCCTCCGACTTCCTGGAGAGGCTCTAACTCTCAGTCCACATGAAGATATACCCGTCGCCAACGATGCGTCATCGCCCTCTGACAGGCGTAATTACAATGTCCACTTGTCTTACGGGAATGCTGGGGCCCCATTAATGCTCCGTTCCGTGCGCTAGGGGCCCGTGGGACTATAAAACGCTCATCTGTAACCAGCAATAAAAGCAGCAGCAGAGAAAAACAACAAAAAACTTGGCTCTGTTACAACATAGTATTTATTGCAATAATAATCACACCCCCTTTTTGCTTTTATTGCATGTAAGCTTGATTGATTCATTGCCTTGGAAGGAGCGCGTGGGAATATATTTGTCAGAGTGTTTCGTGACCCTGGCAGCACTGTTTCCAGGGACCACGAACAGCCATGGAATGTCTGTCTGTGTCCATGCATCTGGGATGAGAACCATAGGAGGCGAGACAGTTTACTGATGAAGGGGTCTACTCTACAGAACACCAAGCAGTCCTGTAGTATTTAAAATGTAGTTTTAAAGTCACCATTGGCCTCATGGTGAAATCCCTGAGCGGTTTCTTCCTCTCCGGCAACTGAGTTAGGAAGTACGCCTGTATCTTTGTAGTAACTGGGTGTATTGAATACCCATCCAAAGTGTAATTAATAACTTTGCCATGCTCGAAGCGATATTCAATGTCTGCTTTTTTTCTACTAATAGGTGCCATTCTGTGTGAATCTGTGTGTGAAATTCACAGCTAAACTGAGCCCATGCAACTTATTATGTGACTTGTTAAGCAACGTTTTACTCCTGAACTTATTCAGGCTTGCCATAACAAAGGGGTTGAATACTTATTGACTCAATACATTTCAGCTTTTCATTTCTAATCAATTTGTACAAATAAAAAAAAAACATAATTTCATTTTGACAATATCGGGTATTGTGTGTGACAACATTTTAAATTCAGGCTGAAACGCAACAAAATGTGGAGAAGGTCAATGAGTGTGAATACTTTCTGTATTACATAATACTACGTAATACAATGCAAAATACAATACAAAATATATACAAATGTCTGTGTCTCTTTCCCATCGTGCCGTAAGGTGTTCATTTATCTGTTTTTTGAATCTGGTTAAATTGCTAGCTTGCGTTACCTGGGGAGGCAGAGAGTTCCATGTAGTCATGGCTTTATTTAATACTGTACGTTTACCAGCCTCTGTTCTGGACCTGGGAAGCGTGAAGAGACCTCTGAGTTGTCTTGTGTGGCACCGATGAGTGTCCGAACTGTGTGCCATCTGCTTGAACAGACAGTTCAGTACCTTTAACCCCAACACCTCACACAAAGACCAATAGTGATCCTGTCCTAGAATAAAGGGTTTCAAAAGGGTTCAGTGGTTATCCCCATAGGATAACCCTTTTTGGTTCCTGGTAGAACTGTTTTGGGTTCAATGTAGAACCGTCTGTGGAAACGGGCCTACATGGAACCCAAAATAATTCTGCCTGGAACCTAAAGGGTTCTTCCTGGAACGAAAATTAGTTATTCAATGGGTTCTCCTATGGGGACAGCTGAAGAACCCTTTTTTGGTTCTATATAGAATTTTTTTTTTCTAAGAGTGTGCATTCAATCTTTGTAAAAAAAAAAATAGCGCCGGGAGTCAGAGCAGCCGTTTTACGATTGTGCCATTACGTGTTTTTTACGTGTCACTTATTTTGTCATTTACATAATGTTTCTGCCATCGTATCTTACGGCAAAAAGGAGCTTCTGGATATCACAAAGTCTCCTAATTGTTTTCACAATACATTTGACTTTATCTAAAATGTAAGGATCCTGTCTTATATAAGTAAATTATAGCTTTTTACATTATTTTGAGTAGTCTTTCTCTGTCTTTAATGTCTATTAAACCCATTATATAAGAACCAAATTAGGCCCACACGACCATTTCCATGACTAGCTGCCAAAATAATATTGATCCTATTAAATGACTGAGGCTAAAGATGGACAAAGCCCAGGACAGGAGAGGGACTCAAAATAATCACTCAGGGAACAGGTCATCCTCAACCTGTCTTTGGGAACTTCATCGTGACTTTATGGATGTGGGGGCACGGCTCAAGGAAAAGGCCAAGTGTTTGGATTTAAACACGGAGCCAACACATAATAGATCCTCACTGCTAGGAGCAGCCAATATGACGTAGAAACCCTCACAAAATATATTAATCTATTCTTAACCACCCCAGCCAGACAGACTTTTTCCATGTTCTATCCTGGGCCTGGAGAGCCTTATCTGATGAGTGACTTGGTCAATATCCTTCTGATTAGATGAAAACTCAGATGGCCACTCCAGTAAGCATGGAGTCTCTGCTCGCTCAGTCCATTCAGATCTCCATGGGAGCGAAAGAGAGAGAGAGGCTCTGCTGCAGTGGAGATGGAGTGGAGTGGTGTATAGCGGGCATTGAAGCCTCAGAGCGAAATTGTTTAACGGGCGGAAGGATGACCGTGAACATAGATGGCCGACAGGATCCGCAGCTAAATGGGCACCCAGTATCGATGACGCACAAGATTCCATTCCAAGTGATGGAAATAACCCAGAGATTTACCCTAAGAAGACAATATTCAAGGTTGACTTGTTTTGACTGAAAGGGATGGATTTTCACAGATGGATTATGGTGAACAGACGCATAGATGTGTCAATGTTCAGAAGGTAAATAAAATAAAATCAAAATCAAATCAAATGTATTGGTCACATACACGTGGTTAGCAGATGTTATTGCGGGTGTAGCCCGCAATATAGATTTTATATAGATTTTCTATTGTGTTTTTGACTGTTTGTTTAATGTGTAACTCTGTGTTGTTTTTTGTCGCACTGCTTTGCTTTGTCTTGGCCAGGTCGCAGTTGCAAATGAGAACTTGTTCTCAACTGACCTACCTGGTTAAATAAAGGTGAAATAAAAATTTTAAAAAATAAATAGCAACATGCTTGTGCAGTGCAGTACTATCTAACAAGTAATATCTAACAGTTTCACGACATATACCCAATTACACATACATTTAAGTAAGGAATGGATTGAGAATATATACATAAATGTCAGGGCGGCATTTGACTAAGATACAGTGGCATAGTAAGCTTTATAGTATACAGTATACACATAAGAGATTGGTGATGCAGTATATAAACACGATTAAGTGACTAAGATACCGAAGAATAGTATAGCGTACAGTTTATACATAGAGATGAGTAGTGCAAGATACAGAAACATTGTTAAAGTGACTAGTGTTTCATTTCCTTAAAGTGGCCGGTGATTTCTGATCTATGTCTATAGGCAGAAGTCTCTGATGTGCTAGAGATGGCTGTTTAGCTGTCAGTGGCGTAGTATAGAGTACAATACAGTATATACATATGAGATAGGTGATGCAATATGTACACACAATTAGAGTGACTAAGATACTGTAGAATAGTGTGGAGTGCAGTTTATACATAGAGATGAGTAGTGCAAGATACGGACACATTATTAAAGTGGCTAGTTTTCTATTCCTTAAAGTGGCCTGTGATTTCTAATCAGTGTCTATAGGCAGTCACCTCTGGTGTGTTAGTGATGGCTGTTTAACAGTCTGATGGCCTTGAGATAGAAGCTGTTTTTCAGTCTCTCGGTCCCAGCTTTGATGCACCTGTACTGACCTCGCCTTCTGGATGATAGCAGGGTGAACAGGCAGTGGCTCGGGTGGTTGATGTCTTTGATGATCTTTTTGGCCTTCCTGAGGCAACGGGTGCTGTAGGTGTCCAGGAGGGTTGGAAGTTTGCCCCCAGTAATGCATTGGGCAGACTGCACCACCCTCTGGAGAGCTTTGCGGTTGTGGGTGGTGCAGTTGCCGTACCAGGCGGTGATGCAGCCCGCCAGGATGCTCTCAATTGTGCATCTGTAGAAGTTTGTGAGGGTTTTCAAGAAACCTTGCTCAGTTGTGCACCGCGGCCTCCCACTCCTCTTTCTATTCTGGTTAGAGACAGTTTGTACTGTTCTGTAAAGGGAGTAGTACACAGCGTTGTATGAGATCTTCAGTTTCTTGGCAATTTCTCGCATGGAATAGCCTTCATTTCTCAGAACAAGAATAGACTGACGAGTTTCAGAAGAAAGTTCTTTGTTTCTGGACATTTTGAGCCTGTAATCGAACCCACAAATGCTGATGCTCCAGATACTCAACTAGTCTAAAGAAGGCCAGTTTTATTGCTTCTTTAATCAGCAAAACAGTTTTCAGCTGTGCTAACATAATTGCAAAAGGGTTTTCTAATGATCAGTTAGCCTTTTAAAATGAATTAGCTAACACAACGTGCCATTGGAAAACAGGAGTGATGGTTGCTGATAATGGGCCTCTGTATGCCTATGTAGATATTCCATTAAAAATCTGCTACAATAGTCATTTACAACATTAACAATGTCTACATTGTAATTCTGATGAATTTGATGTTATTTTAATGGACATAAAATTGCTTTTCTTTCAAAAACAAGGACATTTCTAAGTGACCCCAAACTTTTGAACGGTAGTGTATGTCGATATTATTATCTGAAGCTAACCTGAACATGTCCCAGTCCACGTGATCAAAACAATATTGAAGCGTGGATTCCGATTGGTCAGACCACCGTTGAATACACCTAACCACGGGTACTTCCTGTTTGAGTTTCTGCCTATAGGAGGAGAAGAGCAAGATGGAATCGTGGTCTGATTTGCCGAATGGTGGGCCTTATATGCATTTTGGAAGGAAGTGTAACAATGGTTGAATGTGTTTGCCACGCGAGTACGACAGTCAATGTGTTGATATACTTTGTTAAAATCCCCAGCTACACTAAATGCAGCCTCAGGATATGTGGTTTCCAGTTTACATAAAGTCAAATGAAGTTCTTTGAGGGCCGACGTGGTATCGGCTTGAGGGGGGTTATATACGGCTGTGGCAATGATTGTCGAAATTCCCTCAGGAGGTATAACGGTCGGCATTTGATTGTTAGATATCCTAAGTCAGGTGAAGAGAAGGACTTGAGTTCCTGTATGTTATCACAGTTACACCATAAGTCGTTAATCATGAAACATACACCTCCACCCTTCTGATATTTATTCCTATCGGTGTGATGCACTGAGAACCCAACTGGCTTTACGGAGTCAGACAGAACATTTCCAGAAAGCCATGTTTCTGTGAAGCAGAGTATGTTACAATCTCTGGTGTCTCACAGAAAAGCAACTCTCGCCCTGAGCTCATCAACCTTATTATCCAGAGATTGGACATTAGCGAGTAAAATACTTGGGAGCGGTGGGTGGTGTGCACGCTTCCTGAACCGGACCAGGAGGCCGCCCCGAGTACCTCTCCGTCGCCGGCGTTGTTGTTTTGGGTCGGCATCTGGAATAAGTTCAATTGCACTTCGGAGAGTGAACAAAGGATCTGCTCCGGGGAAGTCGGAATCCTTGTTGTAATGCTGCTGGTTCAGGTGAGTTACCACCGCTCTAATATCCAATAGTTCTTCCCGGCTGTATGTAATGAGACAAAACAATTCCTGAGATAATAACGTTAAAAAAAAGTACATAAACAAACAAAATACTGCAGAATTTCCTAAGAGCTAGTCGTGAAGCAGCCATCTTGGTTGGCGCTCTGATGTCATCAAACCAAGTAACCAACCAATATTGTGTCTCTTCTCACATCAGTTCTATGTAGTTTATTAGGAATCGCCTCAAAGTTCGAGTCGTTCGAAAGTTCGAATTCTTCTTGACATCAATGGACATAAAGAGAGGAAATTGTGAGTCAGTGTGAGACATTAACTCACACTGTAGCGTAAATCATGCATTTATATCAATGGGAGATTTGCACACAAAAATAAAAGTTCCTTTCTAAAGTTAGAATTTTATAAATATATATTTTTACTCTCCATCTCTTTTTACGTCTCCTCTTACACTTATGTAAGTTTTAATATTTACATCCTGACTTAATTGAGATAACACCTACATGGTTATTATTATTTCATTGTTATTACACTGCTATAATTATGTAGACAGTAGACAGACAGAAAACAGGCTGATAATTGTATTTATGGAAAAGTAATTAAACCTCAGGGGAGATATCAATATTACATTGCTAGCCATACAGTATATCAATATTTATGTTGCCTTCATAATAAATCAACATCATACACTGTAAAATCAACAACAAAAATATTTCTCGCTGAATAAACATGGTTGAAACCACATGAAAATATATTAACTATTTGACTATGTGTGTTCTTCGGTCGGGATATGTGAAAGCATCCCAGCAACTGAGGATTTGATGCTGTGATCACGGCACCTTCCAAAGCGGACCTGAATCAATAAAAGAACCAGGGTAGACATCCAAGATTTCTGGAGAAGCACCGAATAGAATTGTTACTGCTCGGTGCGTCCAAGTCAAAGGTTTGGGCCGAATAAGGCCTCTCTTTCACACTCTCCTCAGTTTTCTGACTGGAGGCCACGAGAGAAGGCCTAGGCAGAAAAACAGGTCAATACTGACTGTTAAAAGCCCATGATTGGATGTTTTGTGGTCTGAACGTTTGGGTTCATAAACCTCTGGTGGACGTTGGTATTGCCCATAAATCCTAAGGTGTTAAAGGCGAGGCAGTAAAGGAAAAAGGAGGATGTGAAGAAGAAGAGAAGAGAGAAGAGAGAAGCTGAACTCCACTCCACTCTCAGCCAGAATAGTTCACAGTTTGTCATGTGATCTTAAGATGATGGTGGAACCATGAGTGCTCGGCGATCATCACTTAGAACAAATGTGTCTATGGAGACGGCCGGTGTCAGTTTACAAGTATGCCCGGGCCGGTGTGAATATGATTGATTGATTGGTGTTGCATTGCAGGGTAATGACTGATTTGATGTTACATCAACACTGTTAACTAGGCTAGCAGGCCACTGGCAGTATTAGGATGGATAAAGTATCACAGTATTGTTATACTGGCTGTTGAAATGGATCCACCGTTCCATGCATCACTTGATTTGATTTGGACAAGTGGTCTCTCCTGAAGGACAATATTATGAAAAACCCAATACACTCTCAATGAACCGTCAAAGTAGATGTTCAGAGATAATTTTGGTAATATTTCTGAAATATGACTCAATTAGGCTCATGGGGAGGACATCGATGGACTCACTGACTGCATAACAGACTATATTAATTTTTGTGTAGACAACACTGTACCCACCAGGAAGGTACGCTGTTTCCCAAACAATAAACCCTGGGTCACCAGCGACCTGAAGGCCCTGCTGAATGAGAAGAAGAGGGCCTTCAAGGAGAAGGACAAGGACAAATTGAAATGCGTCCAGAGGGAGCTGAAGTTGCGGATTGCTGAGGGGAAGAGAGTGTATAAGGAGAAGATGGAGGACAAGCTGAGGCAGAGCCAGGTGAGAGAGGTGTGGAAGGGTATGAGAAATATCACTGGCTTCAAAAAGTCAAACAGTGGGCAGACGGAGGGGACCCAGGACAGAGCCAATGAGCTGAACCAATTTTTTAACAGGTTCGATACTGGCCCTGTCCACCTCCCCTCCAGCTCTCCAGACCACACACCCTCACGGCTATCCCACCCCCACTTTGCTCACAGCACCTCTGCTGAGACAATCAGTGACCCCACCTCCGCCCCTGCCCCCCCTGGACTGATCCTCAACACCCCCCTTCCCCCCACCTCCCTACCTGGGCTGGCTTTCACCACCAACCAAGTGAAGAGAGAGCTGGAGAGACTACACCAGTGGAAAGCGGCGGGCCCCGATGGCATCAGCCCAAGGGTGCTGAGGGTCTGTGCTGACCAACTGTGTGGAATACTCCAGCGTCTTTTCAACCTTAGCCTGAGCCTAGAAAGGGTCCCTGTGCTGTGGAAAACATCCTGCCTCGTCCCAGTGCCCAAGAAGGCACACCCCACTGTCCTGAATGACTTCAGACCTGTAGCGCTAACATCCCACATCATGAAGACCCTGGAAAGGTTAGTCCTCGCTCACCTCAGACCCCTGGTGTGTTCATCAATGGACCCCCTGCAGTTTGCATACCAGCGCAACATCGGGGTGGATGATGCAATCATCTACCTTCTGCAGAGGGCCTACTCTCACCTGGACAACGCAGGTTGCACTGTGAGGGTCATGTTTTTTGACTTCTCCAGTGCCTTCAATACCATTCAGCCCCTGCTACTGGGTGAGAAGATGAGGAGGATGAAAGTGGAAGCACCCTTAGTCTCCTGGGTCACGGACTACCTGACCGGTAGGCCACAATTTGTGCGACTACAGAGCTGTGTGTCAGAACGGGCAGTTAGCAACACAGGGGCCCCCCAGGGTACGGTCCTGTCCCCCTTCCTGTTCACCCTCTACACCTCAGACTTCAGATATAACTCTGAAACATGCCACCTACAGAAGTTCTCGGATGACTCTGCTATTGTAGGGTGCATCAGGGGTGGGCAGGAGGAGGAGTACAGGAGCACAATCAGTGACTTTGTGTTGTGGTGTGAGCAGAACCACCTTCAGCTCAACATCAGCAAAACGAAGGAGATGGTGGTGGACTTCAGGAGAACCAAGGCACAACTGACTGCAGTCCCTATAAAGGGGATGGATGTGGAAATGGTTGAGTCATACAAGTTCTTGGGGGTCCATATGGACAACAGACTGGAATGGGCTGGTAACACCGGGGCCCTGTACAAAAAGGGCCAGAGCCGACTCTACTTTCTGAGGAGGCTCAGGTCCTTCAACGTGTGCAGTAAACTACTGCATACCTTCTACCAGTCTGTGGTGGCCAGTGCCATCTTTTTTGCAGTGGTGTGCTGGGGAGCAAACATCAAAGCCGGGGATGCTTCTCGGGTAAATAAGCTGATCAGGAAGGCTAGCTCTGTCCTGGGGATGAGCCTTGACACTCTAGAGGAGGTGGCGGAGAGACGGATCCTGGCCAAACTGCTGGCCATCATGGACAACGTCACCCACCCTCTGCACGCTATGGTTATGACGCAGAGGAGCTCTTTCAGTCACAGACTGATCCCACCACGGTGTGCCAGAGAGCGCCACAGGAGGTCCTTCCTGCCGGCGGCTATGAGACTATATAATGCCTCACCGGGGTGCCGTGCCGTCGGCAACATAGATCTGGAACTGTTGGGGTACTAGGACCTAGTTTAACAATTATGCATCCATCCGTGAGTAACTCTGTTCCGTCAGCACTCATCCACTCAGGACCTACTTATTCATACAGGTCTGTATATACATACCCATGTACAGTTGTTATATTATATCACATGCAATATTGTAAGTAATTATTGGACCTAGGCATTCACTCAGGAATGCATATTAGTATCCTGCCAGTTGCACCTTTTCTCATTGCTTTTAGTATATCAAATGTGCAATAAGTGCAGTTGTCTGTAATTAAACCCTGCGCACTAAGGACTGTATTTTAAGGGAATTACTATTATTACCCCAATGATATCATACACACATTTAGCTATTAAAGTATCTCTTCCTGTCATTTACCTGTACAGTTTGTGTAAACATGCAAGTATTCACTTATCTGTAAATATAACTGTATACCTAACTGTACAGCTAATTTAACCATGAAAAATTTTCACTTACCTGTTCATTTACCCAGTCTGTCTATTAAGTAAACTATTATTACCCTCGCTCATATCATACGCATTAGCTACTGAAGTATTTCTCTGCCATCAACCTGTATAGTATAGTTAACCATCCAACATCCACCAATGTATAGTGTACATATTCAGCCAACCACTCATACTACGCAATGTCCTTTTATAGCTTTTTTTTGCACTCCAGATATCCTGTATTTCTATACTTTTTCATACTGCCGCTCTATGTATCATGTACCGTGTATCTGTCTTTTGTGTACTTTCGTTGTGGCATTTTGCACCTGCCCTGTGTTTTTGTTGTAGCTGCTTGATAATGAAATTTCCCCCCCGGGGGATCAATAAAGTACCTATCTATCTATCTATCTAAGTCTTCTGGATGGATACACTGCCATTTCCATTCTTTTTCATCGTATTCCCTTTAAAGAAAACAGGTCATTCGGTTTGACCTAGTTCATTGTCACTGTCTCATGTTGTGAGGGGGCTCCCCATCCTCTTTTTATGTAACACGAAACACCTGCTAATCTTTCTTCCTCACTCCTTCCCTCAAGGTAGAAGTAACAGAAGGTAACACGCACATGTGGAATCTAGCCCCATAGTGGTTGTTGAAGTCCATCCTCTCAGGAGTTGTGGCCCAAAATCGGAGGCCCCACTGGGACCAATATATAACCCAGCGTGAGTCATCCTGCTCTGGACCCGGAGGATCTGGTGTCCCCTCTGTGCGGCTGGTTCAGACGGACATCCGTGCAAGGCGTAAGCGTACACCCTTTCTGATCGAGTTCAGATGTTCCGCTCATCAGGGAAGGGGAGACGAGGAGCATCAATCACCAACCCGGATGTCCTGGATGTCCCAGTTCCACGTTCTTCTGAACTACTGGCCCTCTCTGATCTGTTTGGGTTTGCTGGTAGACAGTGAATACGATACCACAATGAATCCTCTCGTATAAATGGTTAATGTATGTGTGTGCATGCATCCATATCTGTATGTGAGTGGGTTTTTATGAATACTGAAGAAAAATATAAACGCAACATGCAACAATTTCAAAGATTTTTACTGAGTTACAGTTCATATAAAGAAATCAGTCAAATTAAAAACATTCATTAGAACCTAATAGATTTCACGACTGGGAATACAGATATGCATCTGTTGGTCACAGATACCTTAAAAAAAAAAGGTAGGGACGTGGATCAGAAAACCAGTCAGTATATGTTGTGACCACAATTTGCCTCATGCAGTAGCGGTGCTAAAACCACCGTGGGAGCCAATCCAGAAAAAAAGCCATAACAAAACAAAAGCCAACAATGCAGTTCAACAAATAGAGTTTAATAAAATGTTTACTAAATAAACTAAAGTAAAAAATACAATAAAAAGTAACACAATAAAATTATATAACAATAACGAGGCTATATACAGCGGGTAGCGGTACCGAGTCAATGTGCGGGGATACAGGTTAGTCCAGGTAATTTGTACATGTAGGTAGGGTAGAAATGACCTAGACTAACCTGTACCTATGTGATAATTCCATTGTTTGCTCTATAACCTGCTAGTTCATATGTCTTGACACTGACCGTGACATAAAGGTCTAAGGCTGATACAATGAGAAGACAGTGGCAGAATAAATTCAACCACACATTTGTTTCATCACAAAACCGGAGATCAGCATCTGTCCTCAAGTCCACAAAACATATTGCATGTAACAAACAGTTACATGACCTACAGCATGGTAATGATTCCGACATTTTCGTACCACTAAACAACCATCGATTTAGAACCACAGAGAGTTACCGCAAGTTGAAAAGAATACAGGAGCTGCCTCCACTATTCCAGCACCATTTCAACTTCAACATTTCAACATCATCAAATCACCTATGCTTAGTCTAATACAGTGACAACTAAAAGATACCAAAAACAATTTAGTCCAATCAACGTAAGCTAAATATGATGTGGTTGTCCATGGTACTCATGGTATGTGTGTGTTTGTGTGTGGTGTGTGTGTGTATGGTGTGTGTGTGTGTGTGTGTGTGTGTGTGTGTGTGTGTGTGTGTGTGTGTGTGTGTGTGTGTGTGGTGTGTGTGTGTGTATGGTGTGTGTGTGTGTGTGTGCAAGTAGAAAGAACATGTTGACATGTAGCCACCGGAGGACAACAACACAACGAGATGCAACAATTCAAGTTTTTTTCTGTCAATAATGACATTTGGTTTGTGATGTTATTGGTGTGAAGCCAAATCCAAACTGGCTTCCCTTGACACTTTTTTTTGGTGCGCCAAGACCAATCACAGTTGAGCTCATTCAGTTTAGCTCAACGCTGATTTGCTATTATTTTTTATCAAGGGAGGCCAAATGATCGCTGGCTTCCCTTGCATTCACTGCTACGGGCGGTAACGATATCATACTCGTTCTGACCAGACAGCATCAGATAAATACACTACACATACTGACACTGACACTCTTGCGAATTGAAGGACATTTATGAAACAGAGAGACTAAAGCTAAATTATTGTCTTTTTTTCTTTGAATACACGCAATTGGCCTCATGCAGAGCAACACATCTCCTTTGCAGAGAGTTGATCAGGCTGTTGATTGTGGCCTGTGGAATGTTGTCCCACTCCTCTTCCGTGCAATTAATGTATTGTTTAGTGTTGTGTTGTGTAGTGGCTTTGCTGGCATGCATCCCAAAAATGTTTTTGTTTGTTTGCCCCACCAATATTTACATGCTAAAATCGCCACTGATGACGGCCCATACCATAACCCCACCGCCACCATGGGGCACTCATGGGGCACTCACATTGACATCAGCAAACCGCTCACCCATACAACGCCATACACGATGTCTGCCATCTGCCCGGTACTGTTGAAACCGGGATTCATCCGTGAAGCGCACACATCTCCAGTGTGCCAGTGGCCATCGAAGGTGAGCATTTGCCCACTGAAGTCAGTTACAACGCCGAACTGCAGTCAGCTTAAGACCCTGGTGAGGACGACGAGCACGCACATGAGCTTCCCTAAGATGGTTTCTGACAGTTTGGGCAGAAATTCTTCGGTTGTGCAAATCCACAGTTTCATCAGCTGTCCGAGTGACTGGTCTCAGATGATCCCGCAGGTAAAGAAGCCAGATGTGGAGGTCCTGGGCTGGCGTGGTTACACGTGGTCTGCTGTTGTGAGTTTGGACACACTGCCAAATTCTCTAAAACAACGTTGGAGGCGGCTTATGCACATTCAATTCACTGGCAACAACTCTGGTGGACATTCCTGCAGTCAGCATGCCAATTGCACAATCCCTCAAAACTTCAAACATCTGTGGCATTATGTTGTGTGACAAAACTGCACATTTGAGTGGCCTTTTAATGTCCCCAGCACAAGGTGCACCTGTGTAAAGACCATGTGGTTTAATCAGCTTCTTGATATGCCACACCTGTCAGATGGATGTATTATCTTGGCAAAGGAGAAATGCTCACTAACAGGGATGTAAACAAAGTTGTACACAAAATTTGAGAGAAATAAGCTTTTTGTGCATCTGGAACATTTCTGGGACATTTTATTTCATTTAAGGAAACATGGGACCAACACTTTACATGTTGCGTTTATATTTCTGTTCAGTATATATGGTTGGGGGTGTCGTGAGTCAAATACACGCAAGGGAACGACTAAGGAGAGAGCATACCCAAAATACACTGTGTTGACTGCAGAGCCAAGTGGACCCAAAGGAATGCATTCATGTGAGTGTGTTTTTCATGTACATGGTTGGGTGTGTCATGAGTCAGATACATGCAGATACATCATATGCAAAGCATGTACTGTATTGCTTGAGGATTAATGTCTGTTGACGTGCAGGGATCGATGCTAACAGTACTGTCACCATTGTAGAGAGAGGCAGACCAAGGCGTAGCGCACAAAGACGGTGGGAAACAATTTAAATATGGCCCCCAATTAGAGAC
Organism: Thymallus thymallus; assembly: GCA_023634145.1. Lineage (NCBI taxonomy): Eukaryota > Metazoa > Chordata > Actinopteri > Salmoniformes > Salmonidae > Thymallus > Thymallus thymallus. The sequence goes on along the minus strand of CM042416.1, from coordinate 31,677,934 downwards.
AATGCTTAACAGCTGCCTCTAATTGGGGACCAAACACCAATCCCCGCCATAGAGTTCGCCAGAGTACTCCTGTCAGGCCAGAGGCTTCCCTATGGTCAGGGCCTGACATGTACATGTAGTAGATTCATCTATACGTGAAGTGGACAAGTCACTGCCCCCAATAGAATGGGTTTGAGAGATAGCACTTATCGGTGGATATTCAGAATTACAATACCAGACTGACTCAGCCCTTTATCTTATTTCATAGCAGTCCAACCCTTCTTGGGCTCGGCTCGCCCACATGGGATTTATTGCTGGACCTGAAGCTCTGTTCAATTCCAGAACCCTGTGAGTGGTGCTGACCCCGTGCCTCCCAAAAGTCCCTGGCAGGTGCCAGTAGCTCCCCAAACAGAGATCACATGAAAGAGAAGTAAAGCTGTTGAAAGTAAACAAATTAACCATTGGCTTTTTTTACGCGGAGCAGGTTTGCATGCATTTCAGTTTTTTTGGAAGTGAAAGCACCCATGGGCATAACCCTCCTGGATACAAAGAGCATGTGGTATGTGTTTGAAGTGATATCCATTAGACCAATACGGCGCTGGGTTAGAAAAAAAAACACCTGCAGAGTGGCTGGAATCTGTTAGTCCAGGAATTCACAGGAGAAATAATTTTCAAGGTAGTTATTTTTGTCTGTAAAATGAAGTGCCGCCAACAATAGGTAGTCTCAAACATCAACCACAGTAGCAAGTTTTCTATGTATGTCTTTTTTTTTCTAATGAAATCCAATCATGTCCACAGTTCAAGTGCATGTCATAACAATGCCATGTGCGGTAGACTGAAGATGTATGTTGTCCCCTGTATTTCCGCCACTGTAATGATTAGACCCGGTGTCTGGATCAAACACATGCAATTCACCCGCTCCTCGGGACTGATGGGGACGATTTGCTTTGCTAATTTCCTGTTGAAAGTCAAAACCGTACAATGCATCCCTACATTCTCTTCCTCCATTTCTCTCCTATACATCTGGTCACACGTATGTATTTATTGCTCTCATAAGACATTGCCTCAGCTGTATAGCTGTTACGGTGCAGGGGAGAGAGAGACTGTGAGAAACAAAACCGAGAATGAGAGAGAGATAGAAAGAAAGAGAGGCCTAAAGAGAGAAAATGAGAAAGGGGATGGAGAAAGAGAGAGAGAGTCAGCCTAGACAAATTCAGTTGAAAAGGTCAGAGATATTCAAGACAGAGACAGAAACACAGGTACAGTCATGTGAAAAAGTAAGTACACCCCCTGGAAAGTTATTTTGCACATATTTGTACAGATGGATATGTAATCTTCACTTCAACACTATTGACAGATAAAGGTTACCCAATTTAACAAATCACACACAAAAAAAAACTTTGAAAATGTTATGCAATTAAAATAAACAAAAATGCCTTTTCCTTATGGGGAAAAAGTTAGTACACCCCTACCTTTACCATCACATAAAATGGCTAAAATTTGAATTAGGTACCAAAACAAGTGCAAATGATTAGAAAACATTAGAGAGAAACTTAGGAGGGTCCAGCTTTCCATAAAGATAAGACAATTGGTCTGGTTTGGTCTTAACCAGATGGGTGTGTGGTAACACATCATTCAAAGATCAAAAGACCTACCCGAGGCCCTCAGAAGAAAGATTATTGATTCCCATGAGTCTGGGAGGGGTTACAAATCCATTTCCAAGCAATTCAAAGTACATCATTCCACTGTCCAACGAAAATTCTAGACCACTGGCAAACTACCTAGGACATGTCGTCCCACCAAAGTCAGCCCAAGAGCTGACTGAAAGATGCTCATAGAAGTCTCTAAGAACGCCAGGGTAACATCAAGGGATCTATAGGTCTCTCTTACCAGAATCAATGTCGAATTGCATGGGTACACTGTCAGAAAGAGACTGCACAAACTTGGCCTACATGGGAGGTCAGGAAGGAAGAAGCCTCTGCTCTCAAAAAAGAATATCAAGACAACTGACTTTACCCAGGTGTTGTATGGCAAAAGTCAGTTGTGTCTTGATATATTTTTTGAGAGCAGAGGCTTCTTCCTTCCTGACCATTTTCAACGTTCTTTTTTTTTGTGTGTGATTTGTTAAATTGGGTAACCTTTATCTGTCAATAGTGAAGTGAAGATTACATATCCATCTGTACAAATATGTAAAAAAAAAAAAAAAAAAAAAGATAACTTTCCAGGGTGTCTACTTACTTTTTCACATGACTGTATGTGATGTATCTAGAACACGCACGTTTGCCCAGCCTTCCCTTTCTTTCTCCTGCATGCGGACGGCCATGTGTCTTGAGCTTCACGCTCTCCCAGACTCCCGCCAACCCCTACTGACCCCCCTCCAGCCCCCCCCCTGGACCCCCATTGCTCTCTGCTGTCCTGAGACCTGTCCGCTAGTCCTCCAGACCCTAATGAGCCTCTTTAGTAACTCGGCACCTTTCACGTCGAGCCAAGCGCTCTCCAGGAGACAAATCGGACACAGAAACACATAAACACATTCCCACAGATTCCTCAACCAAGGGCGGTTTATAGGCACCACCCCCACTGCTAAAAACCTCCTTTCCCCACGCCCAGAAAAATCGACAGTCATAAGGAGATTTTAGAAATGTGCTGATTTTGAGATGGATATACAGTGACCTGCTGGGATCAGTATGGGAACTGTCACAACATTTTTCCATAAGCAACGGATGCAGCAACGCAAAGATCAAATCCCATAGAATCTAAAAGCCAGATAGAACATAGCAAAAAACATCTTCACGTTTGAAAAGTATATGGTTCCAAGAGCATGTGTTTAGTGTTCTCATGAACAGCCTTTGCCATGTGATCGGGTTTGTCGAAATGTGTGAACAACGCAACCCAAAAATTGAATCCTGTCAATCATGCTCTGTTTTGGACGTTCTCAACCCAGAACCTCTGCTCTCCCGATATTGAGCCATCACATTTATTGGAAAACCATGAGAGGGGCTTATTTGGAGACAGAGGACTAGTGATGTTAATCACGATTTCACGACCTGGTTCAGGACGTAACTCTAGCACGTTTCCGACCTGACTGGGCTCCACATATAAGCTCCTCTAGTAGGCGCTCCACCGGGCCCCGGTCCACAGATATATAAATATATCCCCACCAAGCATTCATCCATCAGAAAGCCTTGGCTTTCCACTTCACCGGCTGACATGTGAGTGACAGCGCCCCCCGCCCACAGGACTTCAAAGCAGGCAAGGATGCAGAGAGAGTGGGCCAAAATATCAGGAAGAGCTTCAGGGAGCGTGCCATGACTGATAGGATGCAGGTTGGAAACTGGCAGGGACATATCACACCTACTCCTCTCCTCCACCGTTTACCCAGTACACTATGCCTCCTCATCCTCACCTTGTTCAGTTCTTCACACGGTAGAGAGAGAGAGAGGGAGAGAGAGAGAGAGAGAGAGAGAGAGAGAGAGAGAGAGAGAGAGAGAGAGGGAAAACAGAGACAACCTTCAAGAGGCCCAGTAATTCTAATCCTGTAGTGTCCCGCTGCATGAACATGCAGGGCTGCCATTGTGACGCTAAGATCAGGTCATGGGGTCGTTGACATGGACAGGGGAGTTGGCGGTGGCTATGACGTTAATGTCTGTTCTGGACTGCACCGAGTAGCCTTGGTCTCTTAGACGCTGGGGCGGAATGCGTCACCGTGGAGAGCTAAGTGTTAACATAAAATATGCCAAATATGCCAAGCCTTGATCTGTCGGCGTGAAAACTGGCCGACATGTCTGCAGGACGGTGTGGTTTATGGAAGCCGCCTCCTTAATCTCCTGTGACTGATGACCAGGCAGTCAGCCGTCAGAGATCAGGCTGTACACCGCTCTTACATACCCAAACCCAACACACATGTACAGGGCTGGGCTCTTCAGGGGAAAGGGGAGAAATTAGAAAAAAGAAGGGATAGGGGAGAAGGAGAGAAGGGATGGGGAGAAGGAGAGAAGGGGATAGGGGAGAAGGAGAGAAGGGATGGGGAGAAGGAGAGAAGGGATGGGGAGAAGGAGAGAAGGGATGGGGAGAAGGAGAGAAGGGATGGGGAGAAGGAGAGAAGGGATGGGGAGAAGGAGAGAAGGGATAGGGAAGAAGGAGAGAAGGGATGGGGGAGAAGGAGAGAAGGGAGAAGGAGAGAAGGGATAGGGGAGAAGGAGAGAAGGGATAGGAGAGATGGAGAGAAGGGATAGGAGAGAATGAGTGAAGGGATAGGAGAGAAGGGATAGGGGAGAAGGAGAGAAGGGATAGGAGAGAAGGGATAGGGGAGAAGGGATAGGAGAGAAGGGATAGGGGAGAAGGAGAGAAGGGATAGGGGAGAAGGCATAGGAGAGAAGGAGAGAAGGGATAGGGGAGAAGGGATAGGATAGAAGGGATAGGAGAGAAGGGATAGGAGAGATGGAGAGAAGGGATAGGAGAGAAGGAGTGAAGGGATAGGAGAGAAGGGATAGGGGAGAAGGAGAGAAGGGATAGGGGAGAAGGGATAGGAGAGAAGGGATAGGAGAGAAGGGATAGGGGAGAAGGGATAGGGGAGAAGGAGAGAAGGGATGGGGGAAAATGGATAGGAGAGAAGGGATAGGAGAGAAGGAGAGAAGGGATAGGAGAGAAGGGATAGGAGAGAAGGAGAGAAGGGATAGGAAAGAAGGGATAGGAGAGAAGGGATAGGAGAGACGGGATAGGAGAGAAAGGATAGGAGAGACGGGATAGGAGAGAAGGAGAGAAGGGATAGGAGAGAAGGGATAGGAGAGAAGGAGAGAAGGGATAGGAGAGAAGGGATAGGAGAGAATTAGAGAAGGGATAGGAGAGAAGGGATAGGAGAGAAAGGATAGGAGAGAAGGGATAGGAGAGAAGGATAAGTTGAGGCTTGCCTTTACTCCCACTCTCCATTTCTGCCTCTCTACCTCCCTCACCAAAAATACTTTGGCGTCCATATATTCCCTTGAAATAAAAAAAGAAGGGCCCATATGGAGCTGACTTGAGATGCAGATTTGAAAACACTAGTTCTCCAACTTTCTGTTCCCTCGAGTTTGAACTATGATTCAAATGTGAGAGGTCAAAGCATTTTGACTTCACTGGGTCAAAACTATGTGCACTATATGTAAAGGTAACATATACCCTCAAGTCCTTGATAATACTCCAAAACAAAACACAAAGAATCTCAACTGTGTTGACGCAAAAGGGCAAAGCAAGCAGTAATGGTCTCAGTGGTCTCTGCCCCCCATCCACCCCCAGAAAAATACCTCAAAATTGGGGTTTGAGGAAACTGGGTCCATCCTGCTTTTTGGTCTGGGTCTCATCCTCCTCTACAACGTTTTTAATTAGCGTTCAGGATCACTTGTCAAAGGAAAGCTCCAAGTTGACAAATAAATAAAGCTTCACATAAAGTGTCAAACTCTTGTGAGAGAAAAGTCAGCCACGTTTCCCCATTTGACTTTAAAAGTTAAAGGGTTAATGCGAGATTCTGGCTTTAAAAATAAAGTTTTTCAGTTCTTCAGTATGAAGGAAGTTAGTGGTGGTTTCTTGAGCCAATTCTAACTAGGGTTAGCGTAACGACTGGAAGTCTACAGGTACAGTAGCAATGCTATCGCTAACTTCCTTCATACTGCACCCAGAGATATGCCTTGAATGCCCTCCCAAATAATAATAATTTTGCTAGACTTTTATTTTGAAAAACGAGTTGCCAGATTCGCTGAGGTACTTTGTTTTTTAAAGGCCTCCGCTGCTGGAACATGAGTCACTTCCCCCGTCCCCACTGACTGTTTCAATCGCACTCTTGGTTGTTACAAGCAGTGTGGCAGTGTGTGAGTGAGAGAAAAGGCACTATGCAGCACCACCATCATTACTCACCTCACTGGGGAAAGTAATTGTTGTTGGCAACAACGAAGTAAGTTCAAGTACAAAGTGTATGAATGTGAAAAAAACAATATGTTAGAACGAACGTGAGCAACTATAAACTTTCTCCTGGCTAGTAACTAGTTAGCTGTACATTTAACGTTTAGTCATTTCAAGCTGTGTCAGGTTTTATCTCTAGCTAACGCTGGGTCTGAAAACTGATAGTGAATGTGCCACCAGTCAAGAAGAGAGAAAAAATAGGTTTTTCAAAAGAGTGCAAAGGACCGTAAGTAAGGTTCTTGGCAACTGTCCGCACACCCCCCCTGGCAAACTATGGCAAATTTGAGTGCTTTCAGCTTGGATTACCTTAATTTCATCACAGGGATTATGGGTCATGACTGTATGTTCATGATCATGGCAGGAGAGTGTCATCCATGAACAGACAGACAGGCAGCGAGGGAGAGAGAGAGAGGCCACAAACCAACAGGTTTATTTATTTAACATTTATTTAACTAGGCAAGTCAGTTAAGAACAAATTCTTATTTACAATGACGGCCTACCAAAAGGCAAAAGGCCTCCTGCAGGGATGGGGGCTGGGATTAAAAATATAAATACATTTAATAAAAAATATAGGACGAAACACATATCAAGACAAGAGAGACAACACTACATAAAGAGAGACCTAAGTCAACAACAAAGCATGGTAGCAACACAACATGGCAACAACATGGTAGCAGCACAACATGGCAGCAACACAACTTGGTAGCAGCACAAAACAGGGTACAAACATTATTAGGTACAGACAACAGCACAAAGGGCAAGAAGGTAGAGATGACAATACATCACGCAAAGCAGCCACAACTGTCAGTAAGAGTGTCCATGATTGAGTCTTTGAATGAAGAGATTGAGATAAAACTGTCCAATTTCTGTGTTTGTTGCAGCTCGTTCCAGTCTAACTGAAAAGACGAGCGACCCAGGGATGTGTGTGCTTTGGGGACCTTTAACAGGATGTGACTGGCAGAACGAGTGTTGTATGTGGAGGATGAGGGCTGCAGTAGATATCTCAGATAGGGGGGAGTGAGGCCTAAGAGGGTTTTATAAATAAGCATCAACCAGTGGGTCTTGTGACAGGTATACAGAGATGACCAGTTTACAGAGGAGTATAGAGTGCAGTGATGTGTCCTATAAGGAACATTGGTGGAAAATCTGATGGCTGAATGGTAAAGAACATCTAGCCACTCGAGAACACCCTTACCTGCCCATCTATAAATTACGTCTCCGTAATCTAGCATGGGTAGGATGGTCATCTGAATCAGGGTTAGTATGGCAGCTGGGGTGAAAGAGGAACGATTACGATAGAGGAAACCAAGTCTAGATTTAACTTTAGCCTGCAGCTTTGATATGTGCTGAGAGAAGGACAGTGTACCGTCTAGCCATACTCCCAAGTTCTTGTATGATGTGACTACCTCAAGCTCTAAACCCTCAGAGGTAGTAATCACACCTGTGGGGAGACGGACATCTTTCTTATCAAACCACATTACCTTTGTTTTGGAGGTGTTCAGAACAAGGTTAAGGGCAGAGAAAGCTTGTTGCGGACACTAAGAAAGCTTTGTTGTAGAGCGTTTAACACAACATCCGGGGAGGGGCCAGCTGAGTATAAGACGGTATCATCTGCATATAAATGGATAAGTGAGCTTCCTACTGCCTGAGCTATGTTGTTTATGTAAATTGAGAAGAGCGTGGGGCCTAGGATAAAGTCTTGGCGTACACCCTTGGTGACAGGTAGTGGCTCAGACAGCAGATGTTCTGACTTTAGACACTGCACTCTTTGAGAGAGGTAGTTAGCAAACCAGGCCAAAGACCCTTAGAGACACCAATACTCCTTAGCCGGCCCACAAGAATGGAATGGTCTACCGTATCAAAAGCTTTGGCCAAGTCAATAAAAATAGCAGCACAACATTGCTTAGAATCAAGGGCAGTGGTGACATCACTGAGGACCTTTAAGGTTGCAGGATCGGACCCTTTTTTTCAATATTTGCCTAAAATGACATACGCAAATCTAACTGCCTGTAGCTCAGGACCTGAAGCAAGGATATGCATATTCTTGATACCATTTGAAAGGAAACACTTTTAGGTTTGTGGAAATGTGAAATTAATGTAGAAGAATATAACACATTAGATCTAGTAAAATATAATACAAAGAAAAAAACATGCGGTTTTTGTTGGGGTTTTTTGTCACATAATCTTTGAAATGCAAGAGAAAGGACATAACATTACTTAGGAGTCCAGAAGCAATTTAGATTTTGGCCACTAGATAGCAGCAGTGTATGTGCAACGTTATAGACATATCCAATGAACCATTGCATTACAAAATGTTGTATCAAGTCTGCCCAAATCTACCTATTGGTTTATTGATACATTTTCAAGTACAAAACTGTGCACTCTCCTCAAACAATAGCATGGTATTATTTCACTGTAATAGCTACTTCAAATTGTACAGTGCAGTTAGATTAACAAGAATTTAAGCTTTCTGCCCATATAAGATATGTCTATGTCCTGGGAAATGTTCTTGTTACCTACAACGTCATGCTAATCACATTAGCGCATGTCAGCCTGAGGACGCGTGTGCCAAGCCTTTCGCCTTACGCAATTCTTGAGGTGGAGTTACTCTGCAAGATCACGGTCGAACTAGGGGCTGAACCTGTTTTTAATTCAAATTTTCTTTATGGGGGCGTGTTTGTTAACAATACCACTGAAAATATCGAAAAAGAAGGTCCAAGCGTCTGACAGAGGAGATCAAGCTGATTCTATACCAATTTACAGAGGACAGGTCATGAAGGAAGGCTTGCAGATTGAAAGTTTTTTATCAAGCGTCTATGACAAATCAGGACAGGTCGTTTCACTGAGCAGCCAATACGAACACAGGCTGTAAAACAGTGATCACTAAGGTCATTACAGAAAACACTAGACTGATACCTCTCAGGATTATTTGTGAGGATAACATCGAGGAGAGTAGCCTGTTCTGGGTGTTTGGAGTCATACCTTGTGGGATAGATAATAATCTGAGAAAGATTTAGGGACTTGGTCAGGTGGTTTGGGTCACCTAGCAGGACAAATTCAGACTTAGTGTAAGGGGCCAGGAGAGAGCTTAGGGCAGGTAGGGAACAGGCCGGTGGTGATGGAGGACGATAACACCCAGCAACAGTCAACAAAGAGCTATTTGAACGTTTAATGCTTAAAACCAGCAAATCAAATTGTTTGGGGACAGACTTGGTTGAGACAACCGAGCACTGAAGGTGATCCTTGGTAAAGATTGCCACTCCCCCAACTTTGGAAGATCTGTCTTGCCGAAAAAGTATTGAAAATACTCTTCCTTAACCACGTCTCAGTAATGACCAACACATCTGGATTGGAGCTGTGAACCCGCACTTTCAATTGATACATTTTTAGGTAATAAGCTTCTAGTGTTAACGTGCAGAAAACCCAGACTTTTACGAGAGCAGAAATCAGTGAAGCAGATATTAGAGCACAAGTCAGAATTGGGGCTAGCAACAGTAGATGGGCAAGGGTGTACATGCACATTACCAGATATCATCAACAGTAATACAATCAAGGCACGGCAGAGGACAGGGAGAGCTCTGCAGTGCTGATGTATGACATCTGAATGTGCATCAGATGGCAACAAGATTATATTGTACAGCAGTTTCATCAGGTAACATGAATACAAAGCCGGTGAGAGGCGTTTAGAATAAGATGGGAGGCCAAAAGTCTGTGCAACCAATAAAGAGTCAGAGTCCCGAGTGTTGGAACAAACATAGTCTGTCTCACGGGTGGGTAAACAAGCAAGTCCATAGTCAACAAAGCATGCAGGTGTCATGAGACAATTACCAAAATAGCAAAATGGGGGGGGGGGGTAATCCAAGCAGCAGTGCAGCAGGCAACGGGAGTAGGTGGGAGAAACTTTTATTTATGGAGATGTTTTTCTTGTAGAAAATGGCAGTGGGTGAGTCTCTGAACAGCTTCAAAAGCTTCGACACCTCTCTTCCCACTTCACACCTCAGTGCTAATTGAAGTTGTATCAGGTCTGTCTCAGTTCCACAATCTCAGGTCTTTGTTTGCCAGAGCACCCTCTGTATAGCTTGGAAAAAGGAAATCCTTGAGAGAATAATTCTTTCCAGGTAAATATTGTCCAAAGTTATGTTGTAGGTTTGAAGTTTTGATCTGGAGTGAAGGTGGAGGGTAGCATGTTGTGGAGGGTAGAATCCTGTACATGTCCCTGCCCGAAAAATCAAAGTTTATCTAACTCCAAGAAGGCAAGGTCATGAGAAGTGTTCATAGACTGATGATCTGTCATAATATATGATTATTTTTGATAATTGTGTAATGGAGATCGATTCATTTCAGTTTTTTTTATGAAAACAGTTAACTCTCTATGTTTCTCAATTCATTAGTACAGTATAATAACTGTATTATTGGTAGGAAATATGAAGTTAAGTTTCAAACCATACAGTATGTGGAGCAGCAGTAGTAATAACCTGACGTAGCGGAAGTGAGAAAAATACTAGCAGTAACAGAGAGAGTACAAAATGTTTGTTTAATTGAAAATGTCCACAGTAACAGTCACACTGGTATTCAGTATAGTATGAATGGCCATGGATCTAACACTGTTTGGACTGTACCAGAGTAAGTCCCCCCTTAGCCTTGTAAATGAGCAGATTTATGTCTGTATCCTTTTCTCAAAAGTCACTAGAAATTAGCATTTAAAACCTGTAGCAAAATGTGTCAACGCCCCTGCTCATGTGTTGGGTTTAGAAGTCAACTTTATGCTGAACATTCCTCTGCATGCTGAGAATCGAGCTGGATTGACCTGTACCGAGTTGAGCTCAATAGCCTGGGGTGAGAGGGAAAGTTACTGGACCATGCAGAATTTGATACCTTTATCAATCTCCTCTTTAGATTCATTGTGGTGACATCGAAGCTCCACCTGAAGGCACAGCTTCCCCAACCAGAGAGGTTTCAGTCGTGTAATATTATCTCAAGGCCACGTGATGATATCGCATAAAAATATGACATTGAATTTACATTTTCAATGACTCATGTTTTGAATCATACAGTGGCAAGAAAAAGTATGTGAACCCTTTGGAATTACCTGGATTTCTACATAAATTGGTCATAAAATTTGATCTGATCTTAGTCTAAGTCACCACAATAGACAAACACAGTCTGCTTAAACTGATAACTGATTTTCTTGTCTATATTGAATACATCATTTAAACATTCACAGTGTAGGTTGGAAAAAGTATGTGAACCCCTAGGCTAATGACTTCGCCAAAAGCTAATTGGAGTCAGGAGTCTCAATGAGACAATATTGGAGATGTTGGTTAGAGCTGCCCTGCCCTATATAAAACACTCACAAAATTTGAGTTTGCTATTCACAAGATGCATTGCCTGATATGAACCGTGCCTCAAACAAAAGAGATCTCAGAAGACCTAAGTTAAGAATTATTGACTTGCATAAAGCTGGAAAGGGTTGCAAAAGTATCTCTAAAAGCCTTAATGTTCATCAGTCCACGGTAAGACAAATTGTCTATAAATGGAGAAAGTTCAGCACTATTGCTACTCTCCCTAGAAGTGGCCGTCCTGCAAAGATGGCTGCAAGAGCACAGCGCAGAATTCTCAATGAGATTAAGAAGAACCCTAGAGTGTCAGCTAAAGAATTACAGAAATCTCTGGAACATGCTAACATCTCTGTTGACGAGTCTACGATACGTAAAAAATACATTGCTGCGTGTCTGAAGTTTGCAAAAGAGCACCTGGATGTTCCACAGCTCTACTGGCAAAATATTCTGTGGACAGATGCAACTAAAGTTGAGTTGTTTGGAAGGAACACACAACACTATGTGTGGAGAAAAAAGGGCACAGCACACCTACATCAAAACCTCATCTCAACTGTAAAGTATGTTGGTTTGGGGCTGCTTTGCTGCCTCAGGGCCTGGACAGCTTGCTATCATTGACAGAAAAATTAATTCCCAAGTTTATCAAGACATTTTGCAGGAGAATGTAAGGCTATCTGTCCGCCAATTGAAGCTCAACAGAAGTTGGGTGATTCAACAGGACAACGACCCAAAACACAGAAGTAAATCAACAGAATGGCTTCAGCAGAAGAAAATACCCGTTCTGGAGTGGCCCAGTCAGAGCCATGACCTCAACCCGATTTGAGATGCTGTGGCATGACCTCAAGAGAGTGGTTCACACCAGACATCCCAAGAATATTGCTGAACTGAAACAGTACTGTAAAGAGAACTGGTCCAAAATTCCTCCTGACCGTTGTGCAGGTCTGATCCACAACTACAGAAAACGTTTGGTTGAGGTTATTGCTGCCAAAGGAGGGTCAACCAGTTATTAAATCCAAGGGTTCACATACTTTTCCCATCTTGCACTCTGAATGTTTACAGGGTGTGTTCAATAAAGACATGAAAACGTATACTTTTTGTGTGTTATTCGTTTAAGCACACTGTGTTTGTCTATTGTTGTGACTTTGATGACCGATTTATGCAGAAATCCAGGTAATTCCAAAGGGTTCACATACTTTTTCTAGCCACTGTAGTTAATGGTTGCTTAAAGGGATGGAATTGGCACCACAGTAAATGTGAGGCATCATACATCAATGCTTAAATGTTGGTGATTTTCCAATGTTCCATGTTCCAATTAAATATTACCAGAGATTCTTTTTATGATAATTTAATTTCAGTGTTCCACATTTCACAATAGATACCCCTTGTGAAAATACATAATACATACATTAATTCAAACTCCTGTAACCCTGTAATATGATAAGAAATTATCAAATAAATGGTCACCTCAAACAAGTATTGAAGGCCAACTCTGAATTATTTTCTAATAACTCAGCTGCATACTTGCATAGCATCCACTTGTTTTTTTTTCTTCTTCTGTTAATTTCAACTCCATTTAACAAGTATCATTAGTGCCACTAAGAATATGCTGGATAGATATTTTGTAGTGATTATTATTTGTTATGTGAGTCTACAGAGTCTGGTTGAATACAACTGTGTCTATGAAAGCCTGCCATTGGTAATGACTTTGAATGCTTTTTATATTCATTTTCTGGCCAATGATTTAAAGTGTTCATTTGGTTGAGGACCCAACTCATAAAATTTTTTCTTCATTTCATTTTTCTAATGCCTTTCTCTTATTGGCTCAGAATATGGCTAACCGATCTCTTATTGGCTCAGAATATGGCTAACCTTTCTCTTTGGACCTGCTATATTCTTTTTCTCTCTATAAATAATGTTATTTTTCTCCCTTATATTTCCCAAGACCAAAATATCCTTTCCTGACAGAACATTCTCGATCAGCAGTTCATAAAAAGTCAATGGAAATAGGAGGGAAAAAGAAAACCGATTTTGTGAAGACAACATATGCATAAAAGATTTTGCACGCCCAACAGTACGATGGAGTGTGTTTATGATTTTTATATACCATCACTCAACATCTCCTACGTTAAGAGCCAATGTGACAACTGGCACATCTTAAACTAAATAAATCTTATCTCCAATCAAAAAATGCTACACTACAACAAGCTGTGAAGCATAAGAATTGTGGTCATGGCTTTCATTAGTAATAGCAATGTTAGAACGCCCCCAGTGCCTAGTTCTGGTCAAGGCTGTGGAATGAAAAGAAGAGTCCCTACTACTGTTATGGAGATAGAGACGGAGTGGAACCCAACACTATTACCTTGAATCTCCCCACAAACAGATGATAGCATCTGCCGCCTGCCAAGTTTACTGGGAGGAGAGTGTGTGTGTGTGTGTGTGTGTGTGTGTGTGTGTGTGTGTGTGTGTGTGTGTGTGTGTGTGTGTGTGTGTGTGTGTGTGTGTGTGTGTGTGTGTGTGTGTGTGTGTGTGTGTGTGTGTGTGTGTGAATGTGCTGCCACGCGTACAAACACAGCATTAAAAACACTTTTAAGAGAGTCTTCATCTCCCATCTCAACACTAGCCACTCAGCTATTCATCTTGTCAGCCCAAAAATAAATATGATTGTATGTCACCTCAGTCAGAGTAGTTTATCCTCCCTCAGAAGCAGATAGAGTGAGCAGAGACCAAGAAAGCAATGTTAGTTGCTACTTTATATATATTCCGTGCCTAATGTGTATCCAACAGAATATGTCTGGAAACCTTAGCATGCCATACAGTAACAGAGTGAATCAATTGCACACTGCCACACCGACTGAGAGAGTGGGTGAATTCATCACAGTCGGAAAGCGAGCAACCGCTCTGTCATCCTAAGCTCTCCACAGTTTGTCCTGCAGATTTACAGTTAGCACAGTGGAACGTCAATATGGATCTTCAATTTCAACCGATACACATATCACACAAAAGAGGAGGGAGTCCGTCTGCTCAGACAAAAATCTTTGGAGTTTGTCTTAAACCCTTAACCCCATGTTTCACAATTATCATTGTTGGGAGTTAGCAGTGACCCCTAGAGACTGTGGAGGAGTTTGAATGTCTTCCATGATGCGAGGTCTAACCAGACTATTGATAAGTCAAAACATGCGTGTCCACAGATCCTCACAAGCCCATGTGGACGCCATCAATAACGCTGTTGTTCGTTTTAGAGATTAGAAAAACCAACAACAATGAAAATAACAATACTCACATTTCCAGGGATGGGGGTTGGGGTGGGGGTTACTTCAGTGTGCTATTGAGGCCCCCCCACAAAAAGGAAGTTAAAAAGATGAGAAAAGGCTGAGTCATGGAGTCAGGTGAGGCCTGCAACGTGTGGGTCCTGAGTACAGCTGTCACAGTGAAATCAAAACCCTGGGGAGGAAGTGTTCACATCAAAGGAGAAATATGCAGCAAATTCCTGTCCCATTGTTGCCATAAGGAATGAGGTCTGGCAGACGGCCCTGGAACTCCTTTGACTCAAGCATTGTTGAAGCAGTTAAAGATATGCTACCCATACCTACCTACCTGGCTGTGTTGTGAGATTAAACACTGACAAGGTGTCTGAAACACAAAACATGTTGGCGAGCAAACATGTAACAGCTTGAGGGCGCCATTCATAAAAGTGTTGTAGGTTGCAGAAACCTCTCTCTCTATCCCCAACTCTCTTGACTTCGCCATCCTCCCAGTCTTTCTCTTATATCCAGCAACGTTCACCCAGGAAGTAGCCAACCTTGCCTTTTCCTTCTTTTTTGTAATTAGGTTTTAGGCCTTTTGTGGGGTAAGCCACATGCCTTCTGGCCGAGAAGACGCTCTGAGAGGGGATTTGTGGTCTGCGAAGCCTGGGCTGGAAAGAACAACTGTCTACTGAAACCAGCAGCCTGCCCCTCTCTCTCTCTTGCTCTAATTCGACACCACGATGCCATGTGCTGTGACGGAGTGTGCAGACAGGATGCTGCTCAGGCTCGGCATGTTTAAAAATCAAATCAAATCAAACACGCAATCATTGGCCAACCCACCGCCATGGCCATGTGGAGCCCGACGCAGGGCCCAGCCCTGAGACAGGCCTCTAGAGGCCACAGAAGATCCCCTGTCTGGAAGGAGTTGGCAGCAGTCTGGAGCATCATGGTCAAGTGACCTGGAAGATGAGCCACGTTCAGAGCAAGTCTCATTTCACGATGCAAAGCTAACAGTATCTCAGAAATGACCACACACACGGACACAGAGATACACAAGCGCACGCACACACACGCACACACATAAGTGAGTTGTTCTTTTCCCAGCATCATTGCCCTTTGAGAGTAAACTCAGTTTGTTCAGAATCTGAAAATTGGCAGGCTTCTGAAAGAAGACATTGTGCAGCAACAGAGAAAGGTTAGCATTTTGGAATTTGCCAATTGACCTCACAGTTTCATTTTTGCAATGTTGCCATTTTATTATGCAATAACAATCTCTTCTTTTCCAATGTGGAAAGTTATGTGATACCTATCTTTTATACCGCAAATAACTATATTCTTTGCTAATGTCAAAAAGCTGCGGTGTGGCATAGATTCCGTCTCAACTAGTTGAACGAGACATTTTCTCAATTCTAAACCCAACTGTGTTTTTCCTGGCATGGAACTGGAGGGTCACTGGTTGTCAAAACAGATTTTCCGTCAAATGTATTTCACCCTGAAAAACAAAGTTACTTGAAATCACAATAAGTTACGGTTGACTTTAAGTGTATCTGTGTGTAAACGGGGGTCTGAATTTATTGTGGTGGATCTAATCTTCATTGATCCATGGCTCAGAACAATAGATTGGAAGCAGTCTTCTATGTTGATCTTCTATGCTCTTTTCAAAGGCGGTTTAAAAGCCCTTTCGTGCAGGTAACAGGAATCTGATCAGACTGATCAGATTTCAAGATAATATACTGCTTTTCGATCCTTATAATAGGCCTGATTTAGACATGCTAGCCTGTGGAATCTTGGTCCGTACTGATAAATCATTGAATAGCTTTATTCTTGAATTGCGATGACATTTCAACATGTTTTTTATTTATTTAAATGTATTTGGGTGCATCTTCCTTCTCATTCTAAACTAATATGGCAGCTTAATGACTTTACATAAAATGTACCATTATGATAACATTGTGGCACCAGTAGGAGTAGTAACACTAAGGACGGTAACACCAATTAAACATTTTAGGTAATTGAGGATTTTCGTAGGCCACAGATGCTCAAATCTAAGATCATTAACCCTTTAAAAATGATTTACTAAAGTGATATGATTAATCATTTTGCTCACATTATTTAGACATCTGTGGGCATGTGTGTGTCTGGCCACTTTGTGTTAGGTGTTATTTGAACGATCCATACTCATTGGTCCCTGTCTCCACTTTCATCACCACGCTCTCGCTCTGTGACTGGACAAGGCAGGATTAAGCACCACATGTCTCATCCATCTTTAGCACTCCCAGCCTGTTCTCTTCCCCACAGAAACAGATGGGTTTCCTGTTCCCCTGTCCACGCACTCCACTCCCTCACCTTGGGAAACTTCTCTCCAGTTCGCACCATGGATGGGGCCGGCCTGCTTATCCTCCACACCCTCGGCCAGCCCTCGCCCTCTGGTCCCCATCTTCCACTCATACTCATAGTTCACATTAATGACATTCATTTTTTCCTTCTCTCCAAGCCTGGCAGAAATATGATTTACTGTGTGGATTTCTTTGGTAAAAAAAAATAGCATGGTTCAGGATTTTCTTTCTGGAGGTATTCCAATCGTGTCTCTCGCACCCGATCAAGATGTCCAATCCGTGGCTAGCGGAGTTCACATATCATCCCGATGTTCTGGCCGAGGACGGCTAAGTCTCAATGTAAGCTCATCACAGAGCCTTATCCACTTCAGCTGACCTGACCACCATGGAGCCCAGATCCAATAGAGCCTCTAGACACTAGCAAATCCTCTTCAGGCTAATCTCTTTGGGAATAAGGGATTACAGGCAACACTAATGGCTAATCCACTGCACTTTGTAACCCCCTGAGCAGAGCCAACAGTTTAGGGCAGGCTGGGTTTCCCTTCCTGCTGCTGGTCTGTCTGGGAATCTTCACACTGCTGTGTGTGTGTGGTGCATAGCAGTGGACTGAAGCTGACTCTACATGTAGAGTACCATGAAGAAAAAAACAGAACAGGACTATAAGGCTGTATTTACACAGGCAGCCCAATTCCAATCAAAATCAGAACAGCTCTTTTGCCCATAATTGTGAAAAATATCAGAATTGGGCTGCCAGTGGAAACGCAGTCTAAGACACTTGCATATAAAAGACTTTCCGCGTTCACATGCTATTAGGAACAAGAAAACTCTTACATTTCCGAAATGCTATCTGGTTGTAGTTATGCACGTTCAACCAGTTAGCATGTCGGAAAATTTCAGTTTCCCAGTTCCGACTAGCACGTGAACTCGGCAACTGACCTGGTGGGAGTGAAAGAATGTAACCTTGCATTCTGAGATGCTCATAACTCCCTATTCTCTAAACATCTTCATTGAACTGCCCGAGGTTCTTCCAATTCTACCTCCAGACTACAGATGGCACTATTGCATCAGACACTACTGGACAGTGTCTACATGTCAATGCCTTGGAACTGATTGATCATTCACACATCACTATGATTGACAATCAGGCTTTATGGACCATTTACAATGATTTAATTACCTTCACCACAAGAACAGGCCTAGTTGCCTGGGTCGGCAAGCAAATGACATCCTCTCTCAAATTAAACATCCTTCATAGCTCTTCAAAGGCGTCATTTACATTCTGCGATTCCTGTAAAAGTAACCACTATCAGTTTATGCTGAGAAAAAGTCCCTTGGCTTTCATTGGTTCTGCCCATTGGTGTGCAAAATCAAATGCAGACACATCATACACTGACCAGGGTATTAAAAAACAGGGGAAAAATGTATTTCTCCATTTCTGCTTTGAGCTCCATGACCTCTAAATCCCAAAGCTGTCCAAAAAAGGCCATAAACTCAACGCTCAACTTTTCCATCAGTCTGCGAGTGAAATTATGAGACAATTGCTGCGACTTAATAAACAAAAAGCGATCGAAGAACCAGCTGACCCTGCACGGGTGAGTGAGAAACAAGACATTCATTTGGACCAGCCCGGATCTGACAATCACAAATGAGTGTGGTTAAGGAAACCAGACCTTTTCACGGCATTAACATCTCTTTTTTTCCCCCTCCGTTATAAACGTTCCCAGATTCATGAATTAGATTTTTGTCTGTGTTTTAATTACTGGCAGCCAGTCCGTGTGCTCTTGGTCTCCCTAAACTGAAATGACAGAGGTGTTCTCCCGCGTTGCAGCAACAGAGCCCTTATGGTGTCTGGGTAATTGAAGGGCGGGATTCCCAGATGGATCCAGCGTGAGAAGCAAAGGACTTTAGCCTCGCTGCTGCCCGTTTAATGAGAACGCTTCTCTACCGCTCACTGGATAATGGTTTAAGCAGACTGCTCTAGCTGTTGCTACTGGTGGGGTAGAGTGGCTGGGGCTCAATCACCATAAGTTCAGAAAAAGCTTACAGAGGGGATTTTATCATCATTATCATAACAGTAATACATCTGCCGTTATCATTAGCAATGTACTGATAAGAAAGATTGGTTCTACACGCAAAATCTAATAAAAGCCCAGAAAAACCCCAGTAGGACCAACCCACTGAAATTAGAATTTTATCCAGACAGCGAACAATTCAAACCTTTATTTAGAAATCTGGAAGGACTGACAGAGGGAAAAAAAACAACAATAGTTACGATAAAAACGTTTTATTTCATTTACAGACAAGGAAATCTCTGAGGGCCTAGCTGCATACGGACGGACCCGTCTAAACCCTCTCTTAATATTAGCACTTATTACAGCCTCTCTCTTCTCATCTCACATCTCAGTCCCTGATCTCAATACGGTAGCATCCTCTACCTGGCCTATGTCTCAAATGATGAACATCCTCTACCTGGCCTATGTCTCAAATGATGAACATCCTCTACCTGGCCTATGTCTCAAATGATGAACATCCTCTACCTGGCCTATGTCTCAAATGATGAACATCCTCTACCTGGCCTATGTCTCAAATGATGAACATCCTCTACCTGGCCTATGTCTCAAATGTCACCCTATATCCCATAAAGTGCACTATATTCTAAGATAGGGCTCAGGTTAAAAGCACTGCACTATAAAGGGCACTATGTAGGGCGTAGTGTGACATTTCAGACTCAGTCCTGCTCGAAATCATCTAAAAACAGGGGGAGGGTGGTGGTGGTCGAGTCTGGAGGGGGTAGAGGAGCCAACAGAGCTGCCTTGTTGAGCCATGTAGAACGGGGAGGGTAGGAGTTGGGGGTGGGGCCTAGGACATGGTGATCTGCATGGACTCCAGCATCTCCTCCACGGCCTTCACGGAGCGTTTGTTCTCCTTCGTCCCGCGACCGGCCAGCTGCGTGACAAAGAGACAAAACATCAGCTCATCACATCTTTAAAGAGGCCAAAGTACAGGGCTGGCTGAGGGAGAGCCGGCCAAGCCAACACACTATCGCACACTCACAGTGTCACGATAACCTCATAGCCCCATCTCACGCTACACCACATCAGGTCAAAACAGTTCAATCTGCAGACGACAGACTAAACTACACTGAGTATACCAAACATTAGGAACACCTTCCTAATATTGAGTTGCTCTCAGAACAGCCGCGATTCGTCCGAGCATGGACTTTACAAGGTGTTGAAAGCGTTCCACAGGGATGCTGGCCCATGTTGACTCCAATGCTTCCCACAAGTTGGCTGGATGTCCTTTGGATGGTGGACCATTCTTGATACACACCGGAAACTGTTGAGTGTGAAAAACCTGTCAGCGTTGCAGATCTTGACACAGACTGGTGTGCCTGGCACCTACTACCATACCCCATTCATAGGCACTTAAATCTTGTGTTGCTACACATACACAATCCATGTCTCAATTGTCTCAAGGCTTAAACATCCTTCTTTAACCTGTCTCCTCCCCTTCATCTACACTGATTGAAGTGGATTTAACAGGTGCCATCAAAAAGGGATCATAGCTTTCACCTGGATTTACCTGGTCAGTCTATTTCATGGAAAGAGCAATGTTTTGTATACTCAAGTGTATATAAATGCCACAAAACCAGCATAATGGGGCAACGTTGGAATGTCATATCAGCAGCCTGACAAACCTAGAACGATATGAAGACAGAAATACATGAAGCACCATTATGAAGACAGACTGGCCATGGGCAATTCAGTGACTAACAGGGTGAAGAGAAGATAAGCCCCACCTGGAGTCAGGGATGTTCCTGGCCTCTTGCAAAAGAGCTGTGTGTCTGTGTGTGAGGAGGGGAAGAGCCATGAGAGAGAGGGAGGGCCAAGATGTCCTGATGACTCATTGTCTCACGCCCCCTCGTCTGGACAGCCCCAAACAGCCCCATAAACCACTGCTCCTAATCTCTGCCCCACTCTCTCCCTCTGTGTATGTACACGGGTCGGACTGGACTTCCTCTGTGACTCACACACATGGCCCCTCAGACCTCTCCATCTCCCAATTAAACCACAATCAGCCTTGCTATTATCGGAACTCAGGAGGGGGTCCTCTCCTCTCGGCCCTGTCCCCAAACTACAGAGACTAAACAGAGAACCTAGGCTAGGGGCTAGGACATGTGCCCCCTGCAACAACACCCACAGGCACTTGACATTAGTGAGTTGTGTGGTAGACTACGCCTGATTCTCATTACAATAACTGCTATTTCGGCACAGGGAGGCAGCATCAGGGCAAGCGTCCTAAGACTTGAAAGCAGGGTTGCTGTGTGTGTGTGTGTGTGTGTGTGTGTGTGTGTGTGTGTAAGGCCACATCTGCTGCTGGGCGGAGAGCACACAGACAAGTCAGAGCAGCGCAACGGAGGACATATTTGGCCTTTTCTCAATAAAATCATTCTGAAAACCACATTAACCCCCTGTGCTAAAACACATTAACCCCCTGTGCTAAAACACATTAACCCCCTGTGCTAAAACACATTAACCCCCTGTGCTAAAACACATTAACCCCCTGTGCTAAAACATATTAACCCCCTGTGTTTCTTTCTCTGATATGTCAATTCTGTCTGGACAGAGAGGAGCATATTCGGCCTGTCCTCAGGAATGAGCGATGGGTCTCCGGAGATGCTCTGACTCCTCATTATAGACCAACATTCAATCCCAAATGAACCCTAACCCTCTTCATCTGGCTTCTACCAGCTTGCTAAATAGCAGAGGGCTTAAAAGTAAACGTGTATATTCTAATACAAAACCACATTAAACCAGGTGAGTTTCCCACCATACAAATGTAAGTGGGACATGTGTGTGAGTATACACACACATGCATAGCCAATATAATGTTTCCATGTGGGGGAAAACTTTGTTTTCAGAGGGCATTTGGTGAAAATGTACATTTGGCAAAGAAGTAATTTCTGTGTGTGACTCATGCAGATGTATCAAAGCGGTGGTGTGGGGGGCGGTGTGGTGGTGTGGGGGGCGGTGTGGTGGTGTGGTGTGGTGTGGTGGGGGGTGTGGTGGATGGTGTGGTGTGGTGGTGTGGTGGTGGGGTGGTGGTGTGGTGTGGTGTGGTGGTTGTGTGGTGGTGGTGGGGTGGTGTGGTGGTGTGGTGGGGGTGTGGTGGTGTGGGTGAAAGGGAGGGAGTTGATGATGGTCAGCGCATTTTGCTGTGTCCTTCTCTAATGTCCCACTTTATGGGATATGCCTAAGGTGACTGTATTAACTCCAATCCGACTCGAGAAAGACTAACCAATGACCGAAAAAAAACATGGGTCCACTGTCTATATTTCATTAGCTTATGTAACTGTAGGCTATATGTACAAACAAAAAAAACACTAATCCAATCAGAGAGAGAGACAGAGAGACAGACAGACAGACAGACAGACAGACAGACAGACAGACAGACAGACAGACAGACAGACAGACAGACAGACAGACAGACGCAAAATGCCAGAACGAAAATACACAAAAGACAGATACACGATACATGATACATAGAGCGGCAGTATGAAAAAGTATAAAAATACAAGTCTGGAGTGCAAAAAAGCTATAAAAAGACATTGCATAGTATGGGTTGATGACTGAATATGTACACTATACATTGTTACAGAGTGTTAGGTGAAAAAAAAAAAAAACAGATACAAATATTGCAAGTTGATATAGATAAATAAGGAGTATTTGCATGGTTAACTATTAATATACAGGTCGATGGCAATTCAATATTAATTTGTTTAGGGCAGATCTTAAGGAAATGTAAGAAATTAATGTAAGAAAACACATTTCAAAAGAACAGAATTGCATATTGTGAGTTTAACTACATTACTGTGCTTAAGAGTTTGTTCTTAACTGACTTGCCTAGTTAAATAAAGGGTTAACATGGGTAAGCGGGATACCGGGACTGTCCCAGGAACACTTCACACTTCCTGAAAAAACTAAATGACAAGACCCGGGACACTACATTTCTGCAATCCTACAAAATGTGCAGCAGCAGATTACCCACATTTAGCACATTATACAAACAGGTTGTCACACGGAAGGCTTTAGCATTGCATATTAACTTCACATTTTAGGCACACGCATAATTGACACTGCCGGACTGCACACGCGACCCGGAAGCAGTTAATAAACCCTATGGGAAACTCCTACAGTCTAGGCTATAAAATAACGCACACAGTTTTGTACTTGCTGCCCATACAAGAGCTATGATTCGACAAAACTATACTAGGGGTGCACTGTGCGTCCTGAGCTCGCTATGTCGAGATAGCCTACTGCTAAAATGTGCTGAATGAATTGAGGAACATGATAACGTTCGTAATTTGACATGTCCTCTTAAAACTGCTTATAACACAGATTCTGTTTGTGATATTGAGATTCTACAAACGACAGTGTGTTATTCGACTTTAAAAATGGCAGAGTAATTAAAAAAGTTAATTTGTTTTGAGTCAATACGATGCTATCAGGACCTCTTCTCCTCTGGGTCCATTACATGTCAAATTCGGGCCGTTTCTTTCATTTTTCAGTAATAACATTTTTAAACGGCCTTGCCGCAGTCGCTTTGACCCCATTGTGACGTCTGCTCCCACAACACCACTCACCTGCCGCCTTTTCTCGCACTGAGGTATGACAATCACCAGGTACAGCGGGTCATAAAAGCGGGTCGGCTGACACAAGCAGCACTTTAATACCCCCATCAATCAGTCAGCACAGGCACACAGCAGCCAGGCCAGCCCTGCGGAGGCCCACAATGTTCCACAGCGGCTCCCTTTCAAATAGCCCAGCACCCATTTAAAAAGAAGGCAAAAAAACCCTCAGAGTCGGAGTTAAGAGTCAAGTCAACCTTGCGCCCTGTCATTTTTCCTCTCACACTCAGGGTGGGGTCCCGCTGGTCTGCTGCCCCTGCCATTACCTGGCAACTTAAAACAAACACAGTCCAACAGGTTGCTGGCCGGGCCCGCCGGGAAACTCTTCCTGTTTCCTGGCTGATAAGGGTATTTCTCTGGCTCTGACAGAGTGGAGACGAAACACACATGGTATTTCCACTTGTGCATTTGCTCAAACACCAAATAGAAACACTTGAAATGTTGATACATTTTCCATAC
The DNA here is from genome assembly GCA_023634145.1 of Thymallus thymallus. Lineage (NCBI taxonomy): Eukaryota > Metazoa > Chordata > Actinopteri > Salmoniformes > Salmonidae > Thymallus > Thymallus thymallus. The sequence continues at coordinate 31,653,957 of CM042416.1, read as the reverse complement.
CTACGGTGTTGAGCTTAACATTGTAAAGTGTGCCTGATTGATATATTGACAACACCAACAGTGTTGGAAAGGATTGACTGATTGATTAAATGATTGATTGATTGATTGACAACATCCACAGTGTAGGAAAACGAACAGTTAGGTGTTCTTGATTAATCAACACCCAAAGTGTTAAGACACCCAACACCCCTACTACTACTAACAGAGCCATGCCGTGCCTCTGTGGTGGGAACCCTCCCAGCACTCCAGGAGGGAAAGACAGCGCCGAGTGTGTCAAGACGTGGGCTTTACAGGCTCAGCGGGGTTCCACTCTCCCGACTTAGCCCGCACATGCAGAGCAAGGAACTGCTTATTACATGTTTAACTGTCAATGCCTGAATAAGCAACGCATATCACCCCTTATGGCAGTAAAGAGTTATATTAAATACGCATTTATGCCCAAGCTGCCATGGCAACAGCGTAAACAGTTTTAGTGATGCCATCTGAGCAGCGTTTCACTTTTTCCCCTCTTTACTCACGTATCCCCCTCGCTCTTTCCAGCCCTTTTCTGAGAAAGGTAGACCCTTCACACCTCCCCGTCCCACCACTAGACATCTTTGTTCCACTCAAATCTTAATGACTCATCTGTGTGGGGGGGGGGAATCGATAGCCCAGCAGCAGTCAGGAAGTTAAAGCTTGGTCGCAAATGGGTCTTCCAAATGGACAATGACCCCAAGGATACTTCCAAAGTTGTGGCAAAATGGCTTAAGGACAACAAAGTCAAGGTATTGGAGTGGCCATCACAAAGCCTTGACCTCAATCCTATAGAACATTTGTTGGCAGAACTGAAAAAGCGTGTGCGAACAAGGAGGCCTACAAACCTGACTCAGTTACACCAGTTCTGTCAGGAGGAATGGGCCAAAATTCACCCAACTTATTGTGGGAAGCTTGTGGAAGGCTACCCGAAACGTTTGACCCAAGTTAAACAATTTAAAGGCAATGCTACCAAATACTAATTGAGTGTATGTAAACTTCTGACCCACTGGGAATGTGAAGCTGAAATAAATAATTCTCTCTACTATTATTCTGACATTTCACATTCTTAAAATAAAGTGGTGATCCTAACTTACCTAAGACAGGGAATTTTTACTAGTATTAAATGTCAGGAATTGTGAAAAACTGAGTTTAAATGTATTTGGCTCAGGTGTATGTAAACTTCCGACTTCAACTGTATATGTTCTCTCCCAGACTAATGGATAGAACGTTTGAAGCATAGCATACAGTCCATCCAGTATGCATAATAATACAGTCCATCCAGTATGCATAATAATACAGTCCATCCAGTATGCATAATAATACAGTCCATCCAGTATGCATAATAATACAGTCCATCCAGTATGCATAATACAGTCCATCCAGTATGCATAATAATACAGTCCATCCAGTATGCATAATAATACAGTCCATCCAGTATGCATAATAATACAGTCCACACTCAAAGGCGATTATTAGAATTTATTTAATTTTGGAATCTCAGGCAGAACAATTGTGTTCAAAATACATTAAATCTATGCTTAAAAAAATATATGTTTCTGGCTTGCGTAATACGAGGTAGGCTATTAGGCTATGTATCTTTTTCGAGCTTGGATTAATCATCACCTTAGAAAGCGTTGTCCATTTCATTGAGTTTGGCTTTAAAACAACATCCACAACGACCATGTTTTTCACTCAGTTTCAACCTGTTGTTAAAAACTTCTTTCTTCAAATTGAGAGGTCAAAAAACTGAGTTTTAAAAGCATGATACTGTTTTGATGAATATGGTCTGCTCAACAGCTCTAGGCACCACACCTTACTCTGCCAATAAGCTCACCAACAGTGATTAGCTAGATTAATCTCACCTGGTCTAAACTAGAAATGGTATATCAAATACATGAAGTACCTGTGCCACTACAGAACCAGGGCGAACTACCCTTGTTGTACAGGAACAGTTAAGTGGAAAAGGCAAGTGGGAAAGGTCCCTTGTGGCTCAGTCAGTATATCATGACACTATCAATGCCAGGGTTGTGGGTTGGATTACCAAGGGGGACCAGTAAAGGAAACATTTATGAAAATGTATGAACTTTATTGTAAATCGCTCTGAATAAGGGCATCTGCTAAATTACAAAAATGTAAATGGTTTATAATTAAAGTGGACACCCGCCCTCCGTTCCGGTGTAACTCACCTGATAGGCACGGTTGATCTGATTGGTAGCCCAAGCAGAGTACTTCACATTGGCCTTTTTCACCGCGGCGTTCACTTTGGGGCTGGCAGCAATGTGGCTTGCCGACTACACAGGGGAAGAAGAGAGTGGAAAGCAGAGGAGAGAGGAAAGAAAGGTGTCGTCATATCGAAACATGGCTAAACAGCAATAGAAGCAGAATGGGCAGGACGAGAACAAATTGGCCCCAAGACACATGAAGAAAAACGTTTACGGGAGAGGAAAAAGTGAGTGTTTTATTTAATGCCCCAGCCCCTGTGCAGTGTCACTTAATGGACCTTAATTTCTCAAACACCATAGATAGCCGGTGATGACAGGGCCCGGCATGTCTTCGGAACCCGCAGTGCGGTGGTGAGCGGAGAGCGATGTGAATCATGTTCTCTGCCCGCCCCAGCTCCCCTCAGAACCACAAAACCTATGTCTTTCCCATGCTACTGCCATCGTCTCTGCAGTGCAAACTCCACTAGGCTTAAACGGGCAGCACTTCAAAGGCGTCCCCATGGACGCTGAAACTTTAACTACACCCATATCAACCTTGCCGCCCCCCCCATGTTTTTCTTTAAAACACTTTTGCTTCTGGATTTCGGTAAGCATTTTTCATTTTTCTTCTTCATAACCTCCACTGTCGACCAGAATCAGATGAAATGGTCATTTTTAATGATCAAATGTAAACCTGAAACCAGCGTTAGAGGCAGTGGGTGATTTGACAGAGGAACATAAAGTCCTCTATGTAAGTAAGTATGCCTTTCCTACGAACTTCTCAGCTGTTGGTATTCAGACTTACCTTATGCAGGTGCCTAACAGGCTTTCCAGGCGTGGTTCCCTTGCGCGCACTGAATACATTTTATTCAACCCCGAAAACCCTCCCACTTGCTGGCCAACAGATGTTCTCGTGGCGTTTTCATTCAATAGGGTTTTGAGTACATTTATCTAAAGCCATCCCTTTTAATTTGTTGTACCTTTAATTAGAATTTTCTCGACAGACTCACTAAAATATGATGATCTTATATAATATTTACAGTTAGGAAAGTATTTATGAATAATAAAAATAAAAAAAACTGGTTTGGAGAGGCCAAAATATATTGGTTAATCAACAATTCATTGTTTTGACTCTTCCTGAAAGCTGACAAATTCAAATTGTTCAATCCATGAAATATTGAAAAGGTGAGAAAAGTGTACAGTAGGGGTTGAACAGTAGACAATAAGTCTTCCCTAATAATCCACACTAATCATGGAACAGTCGTTGTGAACCGTGCGCCAGGCTCCAGGTTTAAACTGCTACGGATGGTCTGCGTTCCATAACCATTCAAATAGGCTACATGTCCCAGATGATCACGCAACTTGTAATACGTTAGCCTAATATGATCCACTGTTGCTAGATATCCTCAGGAACAACCACATGAACGTGACAGAGGAAAGAAAGGGCAACTAACAACGTAACCGAATGATGCAGAACGTAAATAAAGGAACACTAAAAAATGGCAGTTCCAAATGCATCTGGGTTTAACTGACGGTGAAATAGACGCAACAATCCCCTTATCCAAACAGTTTACTCATTTACCTAGCTCTTATCAACGTGTCGAGAGAAAAGTGCAATAACTATCATTACGTTCCATTTACGTGCGGTTAAGAGATCTGAATGTCTTGAATTGATGCTGCTTTTTCCCCCCCCGTGTTCTGCGGCTAGCTGGCACCTTGAAGACCTTTTTAGACTTAACACTTTTTCAATTTACCCTGAAAGTAGTCTATGGGCCAGGAGAGAGTCATCTACGGTTTGAATATGTTTAAAATCGCCACTGCTAACGTTTGCAGACTCCTTTTAGAGAGAAAAAAAAAAGGTTAGTCTATAAAAGATATGCCTTCAAAGACCATGAACGGATCCAGTTCGTCATGCCCCTTTCCGGGTGTGAGACCCAGGAAGGCCTGTGTCGCTGCATCTCTCTGCTCTGGCCATCCACCCACCCTTATTCCTGCAATCTCCCGTTTGTGTTCTTATGTCAGGACTCACTTACACAAGATGCATGGGTGCTAACGGACTACTTCCTGTCTAAATAAATATGCAGATGAAAGGGGGGCAGACTAAATCAAAACGTTAACCTGCTTGCAACTGACAGAACGCGTACTGACACCACTCTTTATTTATTTTAATCATTTTGGTCCTAAACATGAAAAAGGTCCTGTATAAATGCCAAAATAGAGAGCTTGAAGGGACAGACTATTCCAAGCCGGGGGGGGGGGGGGGGGGGGGGGGGGTGTTCACCCACTGAGTCAGCATTGACCTGACCTGTCTAAATGCCGGGCTCTGTGGTCGCTACATAAAGACAGTAGCAGGCCTGCACATTTTGACAAACCACAGGAGAAAAAGGATGAGTTGTTGCTCTTTTCCCCTCATCGGGCGACGGTTAGACGTTTGAACTCACCATATACAGACCGAACAAGGCCCTCATGTTTCTGTTGTTCAGCTTCAGAGCCTGGGTAAAATACTTCCTGGACAGCTCCAGGTTCTCCAGACCCCCCTGGGTGTACTTCACCTGTGAGACAAGGCATTCAAATATGGGCATGAGGCGTGCCGACAGGGGGGCTTACGCAACGCCTACATGGCATCTGAATAAGCACGACATGACAAGCCGTGTAAACATTTTGACATTCATGAGTATTTCCAATGACGTTAAGTGCAGCGGCCGGCTCCTCCATGTGAGAGGGAGCATTCACGTAGAGGGCTGGGGGAAACATTATTCCATAGTTAGGCCGCTTGATGATGGACATGCAGAGAGTCATACCTACCTCAGCGTACTGCTCACAGTACAAGTGATTGTGAGGGTTGGTCATCATCAGCTCCTCCAGACAGAAAGCTGCTTTTCCATAGCTGTGGAAACAAGGGAACAATTAATAGATTGATAACTACTAGCGATGGACATTTAATCTTTCAGCTTTTAAAATAGTAAGGAGGGGGGGAAATGTGCTCTATTTAATCTGTGGCGTAGTCTACCCATTCCAATCCGAGAGTGTAACATTTGTTCTGCCTTGGTTTACTGTACATTTTGGCAAGTTTGGATCTAGGAAGATGCATCCAACAAACAAAGTTTATATGCAGACTAAGGGGATCTGGTGGCCTATGTGGCTATGTCTATATTGGCAAAAATCTTGGAGTTTTGGAAAGTGGAACATTGAAAAGGAGAAGAGCGGGGTTCTCCAGACACAGGATCAATCTGTCTGTCTGTCTGGGGATGTGTTTTTCACTCTGGTAGTGTGTGGTTAAATACCTTCCTGAGGTCAGCTCTACAGTAGGAACTGGTATACTGTGCCCAACTCAGATGAGATCACTTCTCAGCAGACTGCTGAGCTGTTGACCTCACGCTAATCTGCAGCCATTCCACATCTAATACACAATTTCCCCTTCAGGGGACCCATCCAAGGAAAGGCAAGTTTATCTCTCCAGCACACACTCAGACGCACAGTCAGAATTACACAGTCCACACACACACACAATTCCCAGGCCTTGACAGACTACATAAACCATATGACCCCAGAACACTAAAACAGAGCTATTAAACCAAATCGGACAAAACACAAAACCCAGAATTCAATTCTTGTGTAGAGAGACTGTACGTGATCCAGCATATGCTGAATCAGCACATGGAAATTTGCAGAAAAACCAAAAATGGTGCTTGTGGTGGTGGGGTCCTAAATGACGCAAGATGGGGATGCTAATCTGTAGCCATTTCACTGCCAGAGAGCGAGAGAGGGGGGGGGGGGGGGGGACACTGACGCAAGCTGGGTGTTTTGGCGGGAACCGACAGGCTCAAATGCTGCCTCGCACGACATGAAGAGACTATCGGCCGCTTTAGTCTGTTTAAAGGACTTCAAAGACAGAGAGAAGCAGCGTAAGAGTGGTGAGGGAGAGCGAGGGGCGAGTTCGAACAAGAGGGAGAGAATGGGGGGGAGAGAGAGAGAGAGAGAGAGAGAGAGAGAGCGAGAGAGAGAGAGAGAAAGAGCGAGAGAGATCGGGGTATTCGGAAGGTTGGGGGGGGCTGCTTACAATTACCACTTCCTCCCCATAAAGACTTTCAGATGTTCTCCTGCAGTGGCCCCGGCCTGCAGCGGAGAGGAGAGTGGAGAGGCAGCCTCCATCAGCAGTACCGCACCCTCCAACCTCCACTCTGCGACCTTCTTCACCACCACTCAGCTCCAACTCCCTAAGTCTGGGCTCAGCTTGGGGTGGTTAGTATGACTCACACAATTGCTTTGTTTTTCCTTTGAACACCAAACCAGACAATGGTTGGTTTTTGGTGCTACCAATTGTAATACCACATTTTAACTGAATTCCAGCCCAAAGCTTTTTCCCCAACTAGACTGGGCAAACGTATCAAGATTCCTCCATTAGACTGTGCAAACTGACCACAGAAAGTAATCATTCTCCGTCGGATGACCAGGCCAATCTGAACCGATAGACTGTAGTTAAATAAAGACTAATTCAACAGCACTACAAGCTCAGATGATTCCCAATGAGTCGAAGCATCTCAACGGTTCAACGCAACAATAACAAAAAGGTGCAATTTCAATAACGTCCAAATATCACTCAGCGGTATGATTAATATTATATATATATATTTTTAAATAGGCTATTAATTACTGTCATAATGTTTGAACACTGTTGCCTGTAGTGCCATGTAACAATGGTAGTTGAGAAACCGTGAGTGATTCGTATATATATATATATATTTTTTAGATTGGGCCGCTACTCTGTCTGTCTGTCTGTCTGTCTGTCTGTCTGTCTGTCTGTCTGTCTGTCTGTCTGTCTGTCTGTCTGTCTGTCTGTCTGTCTGTCTGTCTGTCTGTCTGTCTGTCTGTCTGTCTGTCTGTCTGTCTGTCTGTCTGTCTGTCTGTCTGTCTGTCTGTCTGTCTGTCTGTCTGTCTGTCTGTCTGTCTGTCTGTCTGTCTGTCTGTCTGTCTGTCTGTCTGTCTGTCTGTCTGTCTGTCTGTCTGTCTGTCTGTCTGTCTGTCTGTCTGTCTGTCTGTCTGTCTGTCTGTCTGTCTGTCTGTCTGTCTGTCTGAAAGGGAGGCGATAATGTCATGCTGTCCGGAAGAGGAGTTTGTAACCCAAAATAAAGAAGAGAGAGAAACACGCCTGTAGATAAGGGGCTCGGGAGTGAAAGGGGTGATATTAGAAAAGTTGGGCTAAGCTGGGAGATAATCTGCTCACCCTGGGTTTCCTCCCGCTACTACAGCAATAAAGCCCCTCGGGACAAAAACATGAAATATCCAATAAGCAACCCTCTCACTGCGCTAAACATTCCTGCTGACAGTGCCCTCTTGCCAGGGTGACCGCAGAGCCGGTGTGCTGCTCTCACACACAAACACACCTCCGTGAAAGACGGCTGCTTCCCTGACTCCTAAGCCCCCCAAGACAACGAAGGAGGGATACAAAGTGACAAAGAAAACAAAAACATTTCTTGCAATGCTCTTGTCATGGGAGGCTGACAATTACCCCTGGCAACAGAGATATCAGTAGGGGGCTGTCTTACCCCCATATGTATGAGTGGGGGGCTTAGGGACAAAATCCTATTACCCTCCTCTCCATGTGACAAACATAGACAGTGGCTCAATGCCGACCCCTGGCTGAGTTAGGCATTTCCCCACCCCTCTCCATTGTGCCCATCCTAATACATCCCCTCTGGGATCAAGCCATCAGTTCAGCCACCGAGACTGGGAGAGGAGAGGAGTTACTGCTTACAGACACTCCCCACTCAGTCTCACCCCCCTGAGTCTGTTAGAAGCTGACAGGTGCCCCTGGGAGATATGAGAAAGGTCCCGCCTCCAGGTCTTGACACCAGTGAGTGCTGGCACACTGCTGGCACAGTACTAGAGCAAGAATGACACACACACTCAAACCCGGAACAGGTTTCTCTAACCACTGGAATAAGTCAGTCAAAACGATGTGGTTAAAAAATCACAAGTGACGTAGATAATGAGTTAAATTCATGTGATAAATAAATGCGATGATTACTCGTGTTCGTTGATGTAGAGTTCCGACAGCTCGTGCCACGCTTCCTGGTCCCCGACAAACCTGTGAAACATTGAGAAATTTAGGGAGTCTCCCATTTTCGGCAACAAGACACCATGCTATTTAGAACCCTTATTAGCAAGGGGATAACCAACGATAACCTCTAATGTATAGTACAATAGCTGAAATCACCACGTTTCAAATCAATCCAAATTGTGGCATTATATAACTAGGCTAGCATAGACGGCAGACAGGAAGAGCTCCCACGATGGGGGTTAAGAAGGGTTGGGGGGTCTCATGGACAAGTTGTTGCCAAGCCCGGCTCAAATCGAATGCAAACCCCCTTTTAATTAAAAAGACCAGGGGAGGTGCGTGTGGAGGAGGAGGAGGTCGTCCAAATCCCCTTGTAAAACACTACTCACTGCTCCAGATACTCGTTGAGCTCGCGGATGGCCTCGGCACTCTTCCCCTGGGCCTTCAGAATGGAGATCTTCCTCTTCCTCGCCGCCTGGGGAGATCAGCATCAACAGAGGATTAGTAAGGTCTTAGCTCATCAAGTGTTTGTCCGAGGAGAGGGGGTCTCCTCAGTGCTCACACAAATAAAAGGAGGAGGAGGAGGAGGAGGAATTGTGTTAAATGAGTTTGGGAGTCTTGGAACTGTGGTCAGGTGGAAGTTGGGGGGGTTTGGGATGTTGGTCAAAGCTACCCCCCCTCTCTGCTCCTGGCCGAGCCCCCTGGGGAACAGAGACCATGAGTTCACAGAACGCCAAGTCTATGGGGAGTGGAGGACTGGAGTGGTGGGAATGAGGATTTGACAGTTTCTCTACGGAATCATCAGCCAACAGCGTTGATGTGATGTGGTGATGGTCAGTACCACATCATTTCATTTCAGTTAAGAGATATCTTCCTTTAAGAGAGAGATATTGACTGCATGAACTAGCCTTACTGAGCACTTTTCTGTTAAAGTTCTTCCACGGTGGTGAGAAGCCTAGCTACTTAAAATGCTGATGTCCCTTTTAAGGCGACTATTACTGATATTGATGTGTCAGCATCTCAGAGGTAATGGTTATCTAGGCTATATCTGTGGAAGGAAGAACACAAATCATGAGTCAACGTTTGAGAGTCGGCGTGTGCGAGCTTAGCGTCTGAGATAAAGTGGCGAGTCATCCCTGTCTAAGTGTGGAAAACAGCGCCTTACCCCAAAACCCAACGGCCAGAGCATTCAGAATGAGCTTCTGAAGCCTAGCTAACTTACATCAGCCTCCAATTGCTTTTCTTTCTTTTTGATGTTGAAGTGACCTTAAAGTGGATTAGATTCTCATCAATCTGAATCAGAAAGTTTTACGCCCGCGCCTCAGACTTTTCCAGGCTGCGTTTTGATGTGTGTGTGTGTGTGTGTACCTAACAGCAGGCTGCTGTTGCCATTACAATTGCGCTGCCCTGCCTTTTATTTATGGACTGGCATTTGATTGAGTGGGGCTTCCTTTCTCCCACACTCATAACCAAAGCCATTGAGGGCTGTGCATGAGTCACGTCTGAGCGGCCATAAATCTGGGAATCCACTGACACCGCCGTCACAATAAATCCACTTATCCATCACCCTGGGACCTGCACTACAGCCTGGCTATGGTGCCTACTCACACAACACTCACACAACACTCACACACACACACACACACACACACACACACACACACACACACACACACACACACTAACCTAAAGTCAGCAAATGTTTATAAATATCTAGATTATTCTTGACCTGTATTATTGATACCATAAAAAATGTGAAATGCTATTTGAGGATGTTCATCGCACAATTTAAAATCTGTTTCAAAAGGATTAGGTTTTAATTCATCGAGCAAATTGGGAGTGATTGCCCCTAAAACACATATCTCCTCAAAAGACCACACTATTATACATGGACCGTATTCTACTGGGGCTTGTTGCTATGTGAGACTAAGGAATTTATACTCACTTCAAACAAAATTGCTAACATATGGATTTTTTCCCCGTCCGATACCAAAAATCTGTCAGAACACCAACTTTCAATGTGGATATTGCAATTGTAGGCCTAACCCACACCACTACCACCCCCCCCCCCCCCCCCCCCCTCCCAGTCTTTTCTTCCTGATAAAGAACCTCTTGGGGCTCACTCAGAACATATGGAAGTTGGTAGCCCCGAAGGAGTCACACGGAGACTTTATTAAATATGGAGCTCTTCCAAACCGCTCCTCCTCTCGCTCTCTCTCTCCCCCTCTCCAAACTAATGATCCAGAAGAACCTGGCAGCAGGGATAATCCCGGCGTTGTCATGATTCTTTTTTAATTAGGGTTCTCGAGCACTGGATTGTTTAAATCACCCCTGGCTCTCGCTGAGAAGGACTCACCACAACCCAGGCTCTGACGGTGAAGACTGCACTGGATACCTAGATAGCCTATGTTATAATAATGTTATTTAACATGGAGAGAGATGGAGGGGTTGAGAATGGAGGGGATGGAGGGAGGAGATGAAGGAGAGAGAGAAGAATCGCTGTGTGCCGCTGTTGTGAAACAGCTAGTAGATTAAGGTATTATTGCATTAAAAGCAACACTAAAACATTCAGAGTAAAATATTTGTGTACAGTAAAAAAAATATATAAAAAAAATAACGTTTACACAGATGTTTCAAATGCCTAAGAGCTGAGAGAGTTTTACATGTATTACTTGGAATCAAACTCTACTAAGGCATCCAGAAATCAAATACAGAAGCATTGACTAAATAGTGCCTAACTCATACGGCTGCAAAGCGCCAATATTTTCAATTTCAACAGGATCTAGTTTCAGCTCAGTAGAAATCTGAGTGCATCTTGACCTCTGTAAAAACTATCTTGTCCTACACTCTAATTGCATACAATTCTAGGTTAACCTCAGTAAGGGATTCTCAGTGACCTCAATTGCTTTCTGAATAAATACTAGCTATGTTTCTACACACCAATTAGGATGAAAGCGAGGGTCGGAATTCCATGTATCAAATTAATCATCCAGTGTCATTTGGACTCCAAATGAATAATTCATGAAGTTACCTTTTGTAAGAAAATGTGGTACAGACATTAGGCTATAGCCTTTTAGCCAAAGTTCTCAAAGAAAAAAATATATGAAAAAGCACCAAAATGCATTTACGCAAGCAGACGAGAATTACGCCAGATCATTGCTGTAGGTATTGGAATACAATACAACTATGGAAGGGCTAAGAGTTCGACACATTCTTTGGACACCGCCATGGCAGAGAAACCTTGAGCAAATTCTGTTGATTCAACAATTTTGGTTAATGGGTACCACATCTATTCCACAGCCTGTAATTACAACAGTTCAGTTTCCAATCTCCACAAGTCCTTGCTGTGGTCGCCAATTTTCCGCCATTTCTTTGAGCTCCATTCTCTTCCTCATTGTACAGAACATGTTAGAGAACATGCTGGACTGGGAGTAGTGGAGATCCTTCATTCGAAGACAGGTGACCTAAATGATGTCAGCCCTTATCCACACCACAACCTCACCAGCCAGGATGGGTTGGTGGGAAAAGGCTGGTCTGGAAGACACCAGGGGACAGTGTTTCCATTCCCACCCTCAGGTTTAACAGAAAGGGCGCTGGTGTTACGGTGACATCCACCCAGCCTTTGGAGATCAGGAAACGAACCGATCACATCCCAGGACATCGCCTGGGTGGTGCTCTGATTGGCTAGCGAGTACTAATACCCACCATTCCCACAAGGGTACTATTCCGAAGGCACCTACCATTGGAGAAGATCACTACCCAAAGAATAAAGAGGGCAATGGACATTTGAACTAGTTTAAATCTGCCTAAAACATAATCATTTGCGAAGGCTGATTTTACTCTCTAAAAATGTTGACTGTATGCCAGTATTTGACGGTATTTTATGTTTCTGAATAATACAAGTTGTAAATATGCTTTATGGGTAATGCATAGGCATGGGCGGTATATCGTATATACCGTATACCAGGGTATTTGGGGCGGCAGGTAGCCTAGCGGTTAGAGCGTTGGGCCAGTAACCAAAAGGTTGCTGGTTCGAATACCCAAGGTGAAAAACCTGTCGATGTGTCCTTGAGTAAGGCACTTAACCCTAATTTGCTCCAGGGGCTGACCCTGTAGGTAGGCCGTCATTGTAAATAAGAATTTGTTCTTAACTGACTTGCCTAGTTAAATAAAGGTTACATTTGGAAATGTCCACGGGATGTTTTTTCAATACCGTTAAAACTATTTATTTCAATACCGTTAAAATTATTACTTAAATTTTAATACATTTGAATATTTGTAGTTACTTTTTAAGTGAACGCCTGCAGTCAACTTGTGTAATACGTTAGGAGAAAGAAGATTGCATTCTTCATTTCACCTGCCACACAATTTCTCATTATGAAGCTTACCGGTAGTCCCCAGTCATGTGGTGTTTGTTTACAAGCACACAACAATGACCAGAGCCTTGTGAGTCACTCACTGTTGTGAGGCATGCGCCAGGTGATCTAATTACAGCATGGAATTCACTACTAAATGTTTGAATACTAGATATCTAATAACTATTAAGTGAACTGTCTAGAATGTGCTAAATGCTCTGCAGTTGTGCATGTGGTTTGCTAATTTAGTAGCTAGTTAGCTACCTAGCTAAGTGGTTAGCTTCTTACAAAATCAAGCTTCGCTTGGTAAGAGCTTTGCTGTTTAATATTTGTTTTGTGCGCCCAGCAAACTGTGAGTAGCATTTTTTAGTTACTTGTATACTTTACTTGTATAGTTTAGGTCAGAGACTGTATAAAATGTTTGCAATGTGCTTGTTAGCATTCTCTATGAGATTAGCATGGCAAACTTTCAGATTAGTGGTTTTAAAACAGCGCCGGTATTTGCCGGTATTACCGAATATCTCGGTATGGCACAAGGCTGTTAGGGCTCCCGAGTGGCACAGAGGTCTAAGGCACTGCATCTCAGCGCTAGAGGCTTCACTACAGACCCTGGTTCGATCCACCCCCCCCAAATTATTTATTTTTTTATCCATTAGTTAAATCGGATAGTAGATAAAAGGGCTTCATTGCCAAAATCCCGTAGCATCCCTTTAAAAAACTTCAGCGTTTTCCAACATTATGAAAACTACTTTTGTGAATATAAACCAGATGGTGGAAACATACTGAAATCTCTCTTCCACCTGACACAGATGGATTGGAGTTTGCCAGAGAGGAGTTTGGCAAAAAATGTAGGCTGGGCAATCAACCGCGATTGACCACCTTGGACAAACACCTGACTTGATTGTTCTATGTCATTTTTATTAAATGTTGTTCTTTAAAGCCAGCAAACAAAACAATTTCTAAGACTTTAGGCCCTAATGGTGATTCACTCGTGTTAATTATCTATACAGAACAAAAATAAACGCAACATGCAACAATTTCAAATATGTTACTGAGTTACGGTTCATATAAGGAAATCAGTCAATTGAAATAAATTAATTAGGCCCTAATCTATGGATTTGACATACCCACCCACTTGGGAGCCAGGCCCAGCCAATCAGAATGAGTTTCTCCCCACAAAAGGGCTTTATTACAGACTGAAATACTACTCCGTTTCATCAGCTGTCCGGGTGGCTGGTCTCAGGATCCCGCAGGTGAAGAAGCCGGACGGGGAGGTCCTGGGCTGGCGTGGTTACAAATGGCCTGCGGTTGTGAGGCTACATTCTCAAAAACGACATTGGAGGCAGCTTTTGGTAGAGAAATTATCATTAAATGATCTGGCAACAGCTTTGGTGGACATTCCTGCAGTCAGAATGCCAATTGCACCCTCCCTCAAAACTGTGGCATTGGGTTGTGTGAGTGGCCTTTTATTGTCGCCAGCACAAGGTGCACCTGTGTAATGATCATGCTGTTTAATCAGCTTCTTGATATTCCACACCTGTCAGGTGGATTGATTATTTTAACAACGGAGAAATGCTCACTGACAGGGATGCAAACAAATTGGGAGAGAAATACGCTTTTTGTACGTACAGAACATTTCTGGGATCTTTCATTTCAGCTCATGAAACCAACACTTCACATGTTCCATTTATATTTTTGTTTAGTATATTTATTGCTGAGGTTGTGGAAGTGCCTGCACTGGCAACTTGACGACCAAAAGCAGTTTCTCAGGAGGCATCACGGCCTACACAAACAAACTTACTCTTCCCTTCCCACCACCTGTCTTGTCTTCCATGACAGAGTATTTAATGTGCTTTATAACTGAAATAGGACATGGTGGATCTAACCTGTGTAAAAACAAATAGATCTCTCACTTTAATAGAAGAACGAACCGTGTGACTGGTTTGGTCCAACAGAAACAGAGAGTAAAATAAAGAATGACGGTAAATGACAAAGTGAAGAAGGTGTAAAGGGGTCTGAGCGAGGGGGAGCAGACAGTTCCACTCCAGGGATCCGATAGAGATGAGGGGGGCAATTCTTCCACACCAGAAAGAAGGGGAGGTGACTGCATCAGCGCATACTCAAGTTTATTGATTTTGTCAGCAAGGCCTCCGTTTGTTTGAAACAGACAGTCGGTGAGGTGCAGAATCCTCACATAGTGTCCAAAGAACAAATGTTTATACTTTGTCTCTCGCACTTTGCCAGCCAAGAGAAAATGTTTAATATATCTAAGCAAGTCCATGTGTCAGGGCAACACAGAAACTTGTTGAACGTCTACAGGAGGACTGCCAAAACAAATAAGGTCATGGTTTCTTTTGAAAACCCTTTAAAACATGTATTTTCTTGCATGGCCACATGTCCTTATGGAAAGAATTAACTGCAGGTACAATGTGTTTTGGGTTGGTGGTGGGGGATCGGCAGAACACTGGATAGACATGGTCTTGCAAGTCATTCAGCTGAAATTCAATATACATTGAGAGAAGATTGTATGGAACTTAACAATAGTGTATATCTAAAGGCTATACCCATTTATAATCTGACGGACACAAATGTGTAAACCAGAGGGTTGCATTTGTTGGAATTGTCTTGTGGGAAAAACAGTTTTGCTACACCATTATGATTACGCAGACTAATTGGCAGATAGACAGTTATACAGATGACACACAAAAGACAACATGTAGATAGAACTGATACAGCAAGTGGCGATCAAAAAACTGGGAAAGTAGCAGCCTTGTCAGAGCCCAGATGCTCTACAAATCTCACAGTGCATTGTGCATGGGCCTAAGATATAATATAACAAGAACATGAGTAAAAGTCAAAGGCTTCCTGTATCGGTTTCTACTGTTTAGAAACTGGGTGTAAAGCTGGGCTTTACACCTGGAGAAGGGATGCACATTTCGATAGATTTTGCTGCGGACTAACCGACTCATTAACAGGTCAACAAAAAATTCCAGACAGTAAAATGGTGTGACTAACAGAAAATACTATGCATGCATACAATTAAAGAGAAACATGCAACAATAGCAAGCCTATCGCCTTTCATTGAACACGGAACTCCTGTAATGAAGCAGCTAATTAAACGTAATTTTCCAAATGCAATTTGCAGGAAAACCCTGTTCTAAACAGCGCACCGAATGCGAGCGGTTCCATATGCGACAGATGTTAGAAACATAGAACGAGGGGGATCTAATAGCAACAACTACGATGGCCTTTGGCTTCTGGACAACGAAAAAAAGTTTATATGAAAACCAATAGAACAGGAGAGAAATGCTGGTTAATGGCACGAGGAAGTCAAAATAATTGCCTCCACGTTTCTATGGATGGATTTTGGCTACTAGGCTACTTTGAAGCAAGATAAGACATGCCTCATTATTTGAAGTAAAGTAAAACATTCAGGTTTCAAACAATTATACTGCCTCAAGCTTACATTGCAAAGTGGTGGGTGACGCGCTGATAGCCTGCCTACAGTTGACTGTAGCCTATGCACTCAAATCACGAAAGTGAGGTGGGCTTTAATTACGAGTTGAGATTGGGAAAAATATTAGCTCTTTTTTTTGGGGGACGGGGTTAAAATGAAACAATAGATAACCAGTGTCCACCACTGGGATCGAATACAGAACCTTTTGATCCAGAGTCATGGGATTACGCACATCCCCCCACAATGCTCTAGCAAAAACCAAAAAGACGTGGTAATAGCACTCACTGTTGCCCCTAGCGGACGGTTTTCAATGCATTTCCCGACGTCCTCAGGACATGGATAGAAGTCCAATTTCAAAGTCAATCTTGAACGATCTCCCTGGTTTAACTCCAGTTCCAGCTGTTTGAGGAGCTTCTCTCGCGCTGTTTAACAGGTGATAGGCTGTTACGCTTCACAAACAGAACTATGTATGCCGCGCGCGTGCGATAAATAATATACATGATGATTAACGAAAAATAAATAAGCGGCAATTTAATACCACTAAATTATGAAAATGAAAAGCAGTAAAATGTCCCTAACCTGAAGCCAACTGACTGTAATACAGGAGCACAGTCCTGCTCACCCCAGAGGGGGTCTAAGAACTACCAAAACATCAGCGTCTTCAAAGAGTAGACATTTAGTTTGGCCTTAGTTCCACCCAACATGTCCATGAACCCCACCCCCCCCTCCCGCATCCCTCAAACACTTGTCATTTGTGTGGGTGAGAACCTGATCAGCAATGTGGTTGAGGTCAAAAAGGCCAAGGGGAGTTTAACTAAGCAAACCACTAATACCAAACGCTTTTCAGCAGATTTAAAAAAAACTGTCCAAAATGTCTGGACCACAATTGTACAAAATAAGAATGTATGTTTTTCCTCTCTTACCGTATTGGTGGGATCGTCTTGCAGTATTGAATCATACTGCTTGCTGGCGTCCTCGTACCTTCAAAAGCAGAACAAAAAAAGAGACTCACCAGTCAAGAAAAATTAGGTGGTGAGGAAAATCAAACAGAGTTCAAAGCAATCAAGTTTCTGTACACAACGCAGCTGGTCTCTATGGTTACACTGTGAACCCTTGCAGAAACCAGCAGTGATCTAAAGGAGGAAATGAACAGTCCTTACTGTTGCTTCTCAAACAGCCTGCGTTGTGAGAGGCTTACAGCACTTAACGGTGAGTCAAGAAACCAATACAAAGAGCAGGGAAGCACACTGATTTCAAGACTGTATACACAATGACTGCTTTTGTATTTGTTTAAAGGTGAATCAAATCAATCTGTTCAGTTTAGTTTTAGAGGCCTTTCTTTTGAGCCGTGTAGAATAATAGGCTACAAGTCTGATCAGAGTTATATTCAACACAACGTGTGTTTTAAAGTTACGTAGCAAAGGGGGGGAATCCATATGATTCTGTTTAAAATGAGTGAGTTATGAGCTGTAAATATCAAACCATGCAGAAATTTCCTGGCAACAGGGAGGTGGGGAGGCATGTGCACTTCACTTGTCATGTCAAATCATGGGTCCGCAAGAATGATTTTGAACTAGATTTTTTTTATTTGAGGCAATCTGCAACGCTAACGGTTTAGTAGCCAAAACGCCGAGGCTCCATGATTAAAACCTGTTCTGCCCACTACAACCTACAACAGAAGCTGCTCTGTTTCCCATTAGCAGTGAGCAGCCCCACTTCCAGTGCCACTCCTTCCCTCACATCCACTTTATTACTCAACTGCACTCCGGGAGATTTCAGATGGCACCAGGCAACCACTCATGATCCACTTTGATATGCTTTATTTACTGGGGGGGATACGAGACTGTGTGTGTGTGTGTGTGTGTGTGTGTGTGTCGGGGGTGGGGGACAGTTAGTTGTTTGAAGCTGTGTCATTCCAGTGTACCTCCGCCTGAAGCCAATTAGAGGCCAGTATGTGCCATTTATTTAATCTGACAGTGCAGGAGCAATCATTCTCAATTATCACATCAACCATGACATAACCGATAAACGAGTCATGGTGATCAGGGGTGGTAAAGAGATTGAATTACCCTTACTCCAGTTCCAGTCAAAAATAGTGTTTATCTCGATCCCTTACACTAACTCTGTTTCTTTTTTTATGAATCACATTTGCAGATTTAAAAATAAACAGTGCTGAGAAGAAACAAAGCTGAAACTGTGGTGGCAAGTCAATATTTACAGGCAGGCAAGACCTCGTCTCTAAGCTCAGAGACGAAAAGCACAACAATATAAAAAAAAAAAAAAAAAAAGAGAAGATTGAGGGGACCCCCAGAATAGCAGTGGGAGCAAACCACTTCCTTCCTGGGGAATCCCTCGCTCAGGCTAAAAGGGCCGAGCACTGAACCACTCACTTATTTTTTCTCCCCCTTTTTGCCAATGGAATGGTTGTTTCCAACACAAACAAAGAGCCCACCACACACACACACACACCCAGACCACCGTACCACTTAGGATCTACAGTACACCCCACCCCCGCTATACCACAGGCCTATAGGGTAAATCCAGTTTGATTCAATCACTTTTTGACAGCATCCCTTTTGATTTAAACAAAACTTTCCATACATGTTTGCCCATGGAAGAAGTGGCTGGAAAGTTACTTTTTGGACCTGAATGCCAAAAGAGATAAAAGGTGCTCAAAGTTGACCCATTTTGCAAACCCCACCATACCATGAGACATCCATGTCTTCATCACTGGAAAAAAATAAAGAGCTGAGTTTGAGATCATTTTAAACAAAAAGGGTTGTCAAACTTGTATTATTTATAAAAAAAAAAAAAAAAAGGTTTAACCTTTAACTTCAATTGTCTATTACCTAGGGCTCCCAAGTGGCGCGGTGGTCTAAACCACTGCATCTCAGTGCTAGAGGCGTCACTACAGACACCCTGGTTCGATTCCAGGCTGTATCACAACCGGCCGTGATTGGGAGTCCCATAGGGCGGCGCACAATTGGAACAGCGTCGTCTGAGTTTAGCCGGTGTAGGCCGTCATTGTAAATAAGAATTTGTTCTTAACTGACTTTCCTAGTTAAATAAAAGGTTCAATTAGTATTCGCACATGTTGTAGCTTAGACCCTATTTCACATCTGAGGTTTTTGTGTTGTGTAAGTTGAGACACAACATGCTCTTGAATACAGGGTCGGTGCCATTTAGGGCTGACCCCATTTAGTCGACGGGTCGATTGTTTGGTCGATGCGCTGTTGGTCGACAGAGATTATTTTAGATGTGCGGTTGCAAATTGTTTACATTTTATCATGTCATGCACGAGGGGGTACTTCAGGGGTACTCTGGGCAGAGAAACATGCTATTGTTGGTACAGTAAACGAAAAAGGTTGGGAACCACTGCTCTAAGACGTAGTGACTTCAGGAAGTATTCATTCCCCATTTTGTTGTGTTACAGCCTGAATTCAAAATGGAGTAAATACTTTTTGTAGAAGCACCATTGGCGGCGATTACAGCTTTAAGTCGTCCATTCTTCCTTGTATGCTCTGTTAAGCTAGATGGGCAGCGGCAGTGAACAGCAATCTTCACGTCTTTCCACAGATTTTCAAATGGGATTCAAGTCTGGCTTTGTTCCGAAGCCATTCCATCGTTGCTTTGGCTGTATACTTGGGGTCATTCCCCTGTTGGAATATAAATCTTTGCACTCTGAAGCAGGTTCTCATCAAGGATTTGCCTGTATTTGGCTCCATTCATTGTTCCCTCTATCCTTACCAGTCTCACAGTCCCTGCCACTGAAAATAATCCCCATAGCATGATGCTGCCTTATGTTCTCTCAGGTGCCTTTTTGCAAAGTACAGGCATGCAGTCTTGCATACATAGGGAAACCTTTGCAACCCAGCCGCGAGCTGCCCATTGACGCAAGTCTACCAGACGAGCTAAATGCCTTCTATGCTCGCTTCGAGCGAAGCAACAGTGAAGCATGCATGAGAGCAGCAGCTGTTCCGGACGACTGGGTGATCACGCTCTCCCTAACCGGTGTGAGCAAGATCATTAAACATGTCAACTTTCACAAGGCCGCGGGGCCAGATGGATTACAAGGGCATGTACTCAAAGCATGCAGGGATGAACTGGCTGTGTCTTCACTGACATTTCCTTGACCAAGTCTGTAATACCTACATGTTTCAAGCAGACCGCCATAGTCCATGTGCCCAAGAATGCGAAGGTAACCTGCCTAAATGACTACCATCCCATAGCACTCACGTCGGTAAACATTAAGTGCTTTGAAAGGCTGGTCATGGCTCAAATCAATACCATCATCCCAGAAACCCTAGACCCACTCCAATTAGCATACCGCTCCAACAGATCCTCAGATGATGCAATCTCAATCGCACTCCACACTGCCCTTTCCCACCTGGACAGTAGGAACACCTATGTGAGAATGCTGGTCATTGACTACAGCTCAGCGTTCAACACCATATTACCCTCAAAGCTCATCACTAAGCTAAGGACCCTGGGACTAAACACCTCCCTCTGCAACTGGATCCTAGACTTCCTGACGAGCCACCCCCAGGTGGTATGGGTAGGCAACAACACATCTGTCACGCTGATCCTCAACACGGGGGCCCTCAGGGGTGCATGCTTAGTCCCCTCCTGTACTCCCTGTTCACCCACGACTGCGTGGCCAAATACGACTCCAACACCATTATTAAGTTTGCTGACGACACAACAGTGGTAGGCCTGATCACCGACAACGACGAGACAGCCTATAGGGAGGAGATCAGAGACCTGGCCGGATTAAAAACTCTCCCTCAACGTCAGCAAGACAAGTGGGTTGAGAGGAACCATGCAAAAAAATGTCAGTCTCCTGAGGGGGAAAATGTGTTGCTGTGCCCTCTTCATGACTGTCTTGGTGTGTTTGGACCATGATAGTTTATTGGTGATGTGGACACCAAGGAACTTGAAACTCTCAACCCGCTCCACTACAGCCCCGTCGATGTTAATGGGGCCTGTTCAACCCTCCTTTTCCTGTAGTCAACAATCATCTCCTTTGTCTTGCTCACATTGAGGGAGAGGTTGTTGTCCTGGCTCCACACTGCCAGGTCTCTGACCTAAAAAGTTATACAGCTGCACCATCGAGAGCATCCTGACCAGCTGCATCACCGCCTGGTATGGCAACTGCTCAGCATACGACAGTAAGGCGCTACAGTGGGTAGTGCGTACAGCCCAATACATCACTGGGGCCAAGCTTCCTGCCACCAGGACCTATATACTAGGGGCTGTCATGTGCCTTTTACTGAGGAGTGGCTTCCGTCTGGCCACTCTACCATAAAGACCTAATTGGTGGAGGGGTGCAGAGACGGTTGTCCTTCTGGAAGGTTCTTCCATCTCCACAGAGGAATTCAGGAGCTCTGTCAGACTGACCATCAGGTTCTTGGTCACCTCCCTGACTAAGGCCCTTCTCCCCCGATTGCTCAGTTTGGCTGGGAGGACAGCTCTAGGAACAGTCTTGGTGGTTCCAAACGTCTTCCGTTTAAGAATGATGGAGGCCACTGTGTTCTTGGGGACATTCAATGCTGCAGAAATGGTACCCTTCCCCAGATCTGTGCCTCGACACAATCCTGTCTCCGAGCTCTACGGACATTTCCTTCAACCTCATGACTTGGTCTTTGCTCTGACATGCACCGTCAACTGTGGGACCTTATATAGACAGGTGTGTGCCTTTCCAAATCATGTCCAACCATCTCAAGGATGATCAACGGAAACAGGATGCACCTGAGCACCTCAATTTTAGAATAAGGCTGTAATTTAACTAAATGTGGGAAAAGGGAAGGGGTCTGAATACTTTACGAATGCACTATATGGTTAAATAAGACAAACAATTTGGAAAATTGGTAATTACATAATTATGCATCATTCGCTTCACCTCGCTCATCAACTCACCCATTATCGCCCATTATACTTAACTTATTTTTTCCCCCCCATCGGTTCATGTGTTTGTGTGTGAAATCTGTTTTGGTTCCGTTTCGAGGAAATTATCAGAGTGATTATCAACTGAGCACAGCACCTTCAACTGTCAGGAGAAGGAGTGGAGAAGGCCCTACTGTTGGGAGGAGGGGCAATGGGGGAAAACCATAAAAAATGACATACCCTCCTAAAACTGGTTGTAACCAGTTCTGTTTGTAATATTAAAATCCTAACTACAACAGTGTGTTTATTTAGAAAAAGTAAAGGATGGAGGAGGCCAATTATTTTTTAATGAACAGTCCAAATGACTGCTTTAGCGGTTCTAGTGAACTGGGTATACACAATAAATTTTTTTTGCACACCGTCAGGCCTCTGGCTTCTCTATGGTTGTCTAGGTCAGGGCCTGACAGTAGTATTCTAGCCAACTCTATGTGGGATTTGTGTGAGGTGCCCAATTAGAGACAGCTGCCTATCGTTGTCTCTAATTGGGGATCCTATTTAAGTTTGTTCATTCTCCACCTGCGCTGTGGTACATTGTTTGTGTTGAGTCTACTTATACTCTCACGCAGGTTAACGGGTTCCTGTTTAAACCGTTTTGGTGAAGTTCGCCTTATAAATAAAGATGTCGAACTTAAAACTGCGATGCGCCTTGGCCACTCATTTCAAAGGTCCGTGATACACACGGCACATGAGCCTAAGACTTACCTACAGGTACATACTGTAGCTACTTGATGCTCTTATAGAGTACCACAGTATGAGTCATAATACCCATAAAACCTAGCCGTCAAACAAGGAAATAGTTCCAATAGTTTTTCCACCATTTATTTTTCCCATAGGGGATTTTAGAAACCCTTAAAATAAGGGCTTTCCCTTGCATGACGTTTTGATAGCCACGTGAGAAGCTAAGTGTTGGTTATCATAAAGAACTACAAATGTCATGAGGATCTGGACGAGACTTCCCAACCGAGGCAAAGGTATGAATCTCTGGATTAACTATCAAATTTTAGCTGAATTTAGTCATTCATAAATTGGCTACTTTTCTTTAGTTAACAATTCTGTTTACTGTCTTGTGCAAGTTAAATTGACATACCTGTTAGCAAAGGTATCAGCTAGAGATGACGTGCAGGACCTTGCAAGGATTTGTAGTCTTGCATGAGGTCTACTTTGATGCTAATTTTTAAAAAATGTAACAAAAAAAGCCAAATATATTGAAAAAAGTCAACTTGTCCGAGAGAGATTTACATGGTTATCAAAACGTCACACCAGGGTAAGCCTACACTAAACACAGCCCTTATTTTAAGTGTTTAAACGATTCAGAAAGTAACAACAGTACCGAACCGTTTTTCATGTTATAGTATCGAAAAATACTTCTAATTACTACCACAAATTTGCCCGCCGGTCAACCCACCAGCGATTGTCAGCTTAAATGGGCATGCCTATTCTATTGCAGTATCTACATTTCAATGGTTTCAATAGGCTTCCTATGGAGGATTGACAGTGTAATTTAACAGATATTCCAATTGAAGTTAACATTCTCTGATGTGTGGACCTCCAACCATCTTTGTGGTACCATTTGAACGTTTAAATGTTATTCCCATTGAAGTACATTTATCAGCAAAAACATGACAAGCACCCTGTGTTCAAGAGAATGTTGTGTCTTAACTGATGGCAGGCACAACACAAAAAAACATAAGATTATGTAAAATAGGGTGTAAGCTACAACATATGTGAAGTGAATATAAAGAAAATCTGAGTTAAAGCGTTTTTTGTCTTTAAAAATATATATATTTTTATTGAATACATTCTAAAATAGTTTGACACCCCTGTTTGTAAGCTTTTTAATTATATCAAATCTCAACTATTTATCTTTTCCAGTGATGAAGACATGGATGTCTCAATGGGTCAACTTGGAAAGGAAAAGGGGATACCTAGTCAGAAGTGAAGGCACTCAACTTTATCTCAGGTCCAAAGTCACATTCTGAGCACTTCTGCAATGGGCAAATATGTACGGAAGGTTTCATTCAAATCAAAAGGGGTGCTGTCAAAAAGTGAATGAATTCAAATGGACTAACCCTATAGTCATTCAGCCATTTTAGTGAGAGACTCTGAAGCTTACTTTTCCAAAGCCTCCAGCCGCATGCCCGCTAATCGCTTCACTCGCTGGCTACCTGGAAATTGCTTCTTTAGCTCCTGTAGACAAGTCTGCAAGGGAAGTGGGCAGAGGGGAGGTGCAATTAGAGTTGGCTGCCTGCAACATGTTACAAATAAACAGGACACATACACATTCTATTACTTAAAGCCCCCATGCAGTCGTTGTAATTGTATTTTTTTTAAATCACTGTAAATCATCACAGTGTTTATTTCATGAAAACAACATTGTACATTTACATTCTAGTCATTCAGCAGACACTCTTATCCAGAGCGACGTACAGTTAGTGCATTCATCCTAGAGATTCTCCGGGACTTTTGTACACTTTTTACTAGTAGTTCTGGTAAACGCTAAAGAAATTAGGGTTAAGACCTTCCAGGTTACCGCCCAACACTCTTAACTGCTATTTTATTTTATTTATTTAACAAGTCAGTTAAGAACAAATTCTTATTTACAACGACGGCCTACAACGGCCAAACTCTGACGACGCTGGGCCAATTGTGCGCCGCCCTATGGGACTCCCCATCACGGCTGGTTGTGATACGGCCTGGAATCGAACCAGGGTGTCTGTAGTGACGCCTCAAGCACTGAGATGCAGTGCCTTAGAACGCTGCACCACTCGGGAGCCCTAGGCTACCTGCCGCCCAATAGATTTTTTTATAATTTACTTCCCTGAGCTTCATCATGTTTTTTTCTGCACAATAAAAACGATTTCTGAACTTGTACTTACTTCCCAAATTTGTGCAAGGCCAGGGGAAAGGCAGCCTCGCTGTGTGCCTTTCTCACGCCCTTCAAACTCATTGTCATGACTTCTACCTTATACTGTCGGCTAACGGACGTAGAAAGGCAGTCAAGAGAGCTTCGCCGCCTTTCATGTTCCAATATGTTTCATTCATTTTTCATTGCACTCAAATAATAAATTGTGCATGCGTATTGGCATGAAAAAAGTAATGAGATAGGCAGGAAGGACAGGCAGCTCGCTCCTGCCTGTGGCCGTCACTCGTCATCTTCCGCATTTTGGCGTTTACGTTCATTTTACTTCTAGCTAAAATAAGCTGATCAGGATGGCTAACATACTGCATCTGAAACAGTTTTCAGAGATAAATTATCTAGCAAACCAGGCTATTAATGGATGGACGACCAACACCTAAGCTTAGGGACTTATATCAAAGCTAGGGAGAAATAACACAATAATTTAAATCTGAGTGGTATCAACGTAAAGACTGCTAGCAGCAGACTACCGCTTCCCCAGCCTGCTGTTTTCCACCAGCGACGCAATGAATAAACAACGGAGAATAAACATCAGCATGCACAATGCAATAGGTAAAAGAGAAGTTAGATTGAGTGAGATTGTGAAAGACCTAGCTAATTAATGCTACATCATTCTACCTAGGTAAACAGGAGTTGGCATTTTGAAAGACCTAGCTAATTAATGCTACCTAGGTAAACAGGAGCTGGCATTTTGAAAGACCTAGCTAATTAATGCTACCTAGGTAAACAGGAGTTGGCATTTTGAAAGACCTTGCTAATTAATGCTACCTAGGTAAACAGGAGTTGGCATTTTGAAAGACCTAGCTAATTAATGCTACATCATGCTACCAAGGTAAACAGGAGTTGGTATTTTGAAAGACCTAGCTAATTAATGCTACCTAGGTAAACAGGAGTTGGCATTTTGAAAGACCTAGCTAATTAATGCTACATCATGCTACCTAGGTAAACAGGAGTTGGCATTTTGAAAGACCTAGCTAATTAATGCTACCTAGGTAAACAGGAGTTGGCATTTTGAAAGACCTAGCTAATTAATGCTACATCATGCTACCAAGGTAAACAAGAGTTGGCATTTTGAAAGACCTAGCTAATTAATGCTACCTAGGTAAACAGGAGTTGGCATTTTGAAAGACCTAGCTAATTAATGCTACCTAGGTAAACAGGAGTTGGCATTATGAAAGACCTAGCTAATTAATGCTACATTATGCTACCTAGGTAAACAGGAGTTGGAAATTCGTGGCAACGATGAGTGCCAGCTCATCAAACAGGCCAAGGTGCAACTATGTAGAATTACCTGCCTTGGCTGAAATAATTAAACAGTTAGCAACCCTTTTAGATACCTCCATCTGGTTTGGTTTTTGCTCATGGCCTATGATGGAATTATCAACGAAACTGACTCGCTCTTCAATGTTCTGCAGAACAAAAGTGATGGATATGAGTTTCTGTAGTACACGTATCTGAGACGCAATGGAAGCACTGGAACGGCAGCGACAAGACTTTAATAGTTTCTCTGAGCGATTCGAGCAGAAATGTGATGAACTGGGCCTGGCAGAAAGTGACACAGCCAATCAGAGTAGAGAGGGGGCGAATCTACTACTGAACAATATCAATGTTCAGATGAGAGTCAGGTTTGACCACTTTGGTGAACTTTCCTTGGCTTAGTGGACTGCAACATTTTTTCAACAATGTCACAAAAGTTCAACACCAGCAACTGGCCAGAACAATTGTTCAGAATAAACAGATCAGATTTTGTCATGCTGTGGTGAAAAGCTCCATCCTACCAGAAAAGGCATTAATTCCAAAAAGCATTATCATAAATTCACAATTTGAGGGTTATTTCAAACTCAGTGTGGAAATATCATACAAAAAAGGAAATGTCATACAAAAAAAGAAAGTCGACTTTGACAGCACTACCCCTTTAAACACAAACAAATATACTGTATCCATGTAAAACATGAATGGTTTTGAGATGTCAAGAACAGCACCTATATACAGTGGGGAGAACAAGTATTTGAAACACTGCCGATTTTGCAGGTTTTCCCACTTACAAAGCATGTAGAGGTCTGTAATTTTTATCATAGGTACACTTCAACTGTGAGTGACGGAATCTAAAACAAAAATCAATTTGCATTTTATTGCATGACATAAGTATTTGATACATCAGAAAAGCAGAACTTAATATTTGGTACAGAAACCTTTGTTTGCAATTACAGAGATCATACGTTTCCTGTAGTTCTTGACCAGGTTTGCACACACTGCAGCAGGGATTTTGGCCCACTCCTCCATACAGACCTTTTCCAGATCCTTCAGGTTTCGGGGCTGTCGCTGGGCAATACGGACTTTCAGCTCCCTCCAAAGATTTTCTATTGGGTTCAGGCTGTGTGTTTCGGGTCTTGCTGGAAGACCCAGCCATGACCCATCTTCAATGCTCTTACTGGGGGAAGGAGGTTGTTGGCCAAGATCTCGCGATACATGGCCCCATCCATCCTCTCCTCAATACGGTGCAGTCGTCCTGTCCCCTTTGCAGAAAAGCATCCCCAAATAATGATCTTTCCACCTCCATGCTTCACGGTTGGGATGGTGTTCTTGGGGTTGTAGTCATCCTTCTTCTTCCTCCAAACACGGCGAGTGGAGTTAAGACAAAAAAGCTCTATTTTTGTCTCATCAGACCACATGACCTTCTCCCATTCCTCCTCTGGATCATCCAGATGGTCATTGGCAAACTTCAGACGGGCCTGGACATGCGCTGGCTTGAGCAGGGGGACCTTGCGTGCGCTGCAGGATTTTAATCCATGACGGCGTAGTGTGTTACTAATGGTTTTCTTTGAGACTGTGGTCCCAGCTCTCTTCAGGTCATTGACCAGGTCCTGCCGTGTAGTTCTGGGCTGATCCCTCACCTTCCTCATGATCATTGATGCCCCACAAGGTGAGATCTTGCATGGTGCCCCAGACCGAGGGAGATTGACCGTCATCTTGAACTTCTTCCTTTTTCTAATAATTGCGCCAACAGTTGTTGCCTTCTCACCAAGCTGCTTGCCTATTGTCATATAGCCCATCCCTGCCTTGTGCAGGTCTACAATTTTATCCCTGATGTCCTTACACAGCTCTCTGGTCTTGGCCATTGTGGAGAGGTTGGAGTCTGTTTGATTGAGTGTGTGGACAGGTGTCTTTTATACAGGTAACGAGTTCAAACAGGTGCAGTTAATACAGGTAATGAGTGGAGAACAGGAGGGCTTCTTAAAGAAAAACTAACAGGTCTGTGAGAGACGGAATTCTTACTGGTTGGTAGGTGATCAAATACTTATGTCATGCAATAAAATGCAAATTAATTATTTAAAAAATCATACAATGTGATTTTCTGGATTTTTGTTTTAGATTCCGTCTCTCACAGTTGAAGTGTACCTATGATAAAAATTACAGACCTCTACATGCTTTGTAAGTAGGAAAACCTGCAAAATCGGCAGTGTATCAAATACTTGTTCTCCCCACTGTATATGCAATGTTTTTTGTGTGGTTTGTTTTGACGCATTCCAGTCCGCCCTGACCATTGAGAGTTGATTGTTTCCATTCATGGGATTCATGATAAAAGATCAACACAGTCCTGAAGAAATAATGTGAAAATCGGCAGTTGACGTGGTTGAAGACCATGTTGCCTTGTGGCTACCCACAATTCACCACTTGCTACTATAAAAAGGAGAGGCAGGATGCTCTTTAGGGTGAGTTTTTTTTCCCTCCCTTCTCTAAGAGGGAACTGGAGTTTGTTTTTTCACACACTCATGACAGAGGTGAGGAATGGCTATCGTCACGTTGAATGATATCCTGGATGAGAAGTCTGTTCAGCAGCCCAGATCTTTTGACCTATCCATGGTTTTTCTCACTAGCAGCAGGTGATTGGGCAACTTTACGTAATCTAGTTTTGTCCTCATATACTATTCCCATCACCCATAAACATTCTTTATTTTTTTATGTAATCAATCAATTTTAAGCAGGTATGAGCAAAACTGACAGGACATTAACTAGAATTTAATAGTGCATTTAGCCAGATCCAATCAGTCCAGAACAGTGGGGGGAAAATGCCATTGGTTCCTGCTCTTTGAAAGTGCACCTTGAGATTTAAATCAAACTAAGCAGGAACAATGTTAAATTGCCACAATGCGAATGTGATTGAACTCCAATCCAAAACATGATCAATTGACTGTTAATACAGTATAAGTTCTGACTAACACAAAATGCTCTCTTTTTTATACTGGATCATAGGAAGGACAGGAGATGGACCTAAGGGATGCCTCAACAGGAAATGGGATTAGGACCCAACTGCTCTCCTAGCTTCTCTTAAACTGTGAATATCTTGAGCAGGGAAAATAATGTATTTATGCTACATAGGCATGGTTGGTCATCAACCCAGAAACACATAACTCACTAAATTACCATTCAGTCCTAAAATGAGTGAAACAGAACATCCTCATTCTATCACAGAGTGATGGATTTGCAAATAATCAATCAGATCTTAAAAATAAACTGGATCAAAGACTAATAAAAAATAAATGTGGTTTTAAATTCCCAATGTTATATTTGAAAAGTGAGGTTGTCTTAACTTTTCATCAAAAAAAATGTATAACCCCAATTCAATGGAATTGCAACCCTCTGCATGCACAGTGAATTATTCCATCACATGTGCAGTGCACTCTTCCATCACACGTACAGTCGTGGCCAAATATTTTGAGAATGACACAAGTATTGGTCTGCACAAAGTTTGCTGCTTCAGTGTTCTGAGATCTTTATGTCAGTAGTTACTATGGTACACTGAAGTATAATTACAAGTATTTCATAAGTGTCAATGGCTTTCATTGACAATGACATTCAGTTTATGCAAAGGGTCAATATTTGCAGTGTTGACCCTTCTTATTCAAGACCTCTGCAATCCGCCCTGGCATGCTGTCAATTAACCTCTGGGCCACATCCTGACTGATGGCAGGCCATTCCTGCCTAATCAATGCTTGGAGATTGTCAGAAGTTGTGGGTTTTTGTTTGTCCACCCGCCTCTTGAGGATCGACCACAAGTTCTCAATGGGATTGAGGTCTGGGGAGTTTCCTGGCCATGGACCCAAAATGTCGATGTTTTGTTCCCCAAGCCACTTAGTTATCACTTTTGCCTTATGGCAAGGTGCTCCATCATGCTGGAAAAGGCATTGGTTGTCACCAAACTGTTCTTGGATGGTTGTGTTGGTACCATTCTTTATTCATGTTTGTGAGTGAGCCCACTCCCTTGGCTGAGAAGCAACCCCACACATGAATGGTCCAAAGTTGGCATGACACAGGACTGATGGTAGCGCTCACCTTGTCTTCTCAGAACAAGGTGTTTTCCGGAAATGGGATTCATCAGAGAAAATTACTCTACCCCAGTCCTCAGCAGTCCAATCCCTGTACTTTTTGCAGAATATCAGTCTGTCCCTGATGTTTTTCCTGGAGAGAAGTGGCTTCTTTGCTGCCCTTCTTGACACCAGGCCATCCTCAAAGTCTTCGCCTCACTGTGCGTGCAGATGCACTCACACCTGCCTGCTGCCATTCCTGAGCAAGCTCTTTACTGGTGGTGCCCTGATCCCGCAGCTGAATCAACTTTAGGAGACGGCCTTGGCACTTGCTGGACCTTCTTGGGTGCACTGACACCTTCTTCACAACAATTTAACCGCTCTCCTTGAAGTTCTTGATGATCAGATAAATGGTTGATTTAGGTGAAATCTTAACAGCACCAATGGATTGCCTGTGAAGCCCTTTTTGTGCAAAGCAATGATGACGGCACGTGTTTCCTTGCAGGTAACCATGGTTGACAGAGGAAGAACGATGATTTCAAGCACCACCCTCCTTTTAAAGCTTCCAGTCTGTTATTCTGACTCAATCAGCATGGCAGAGTGATCTCCAGCCTTGTCCTCGTCAACACTCTCACCTGTGTTAACGAGACAATCACTGACATGATGGCAGCTGGTCCTTTTGTGGCAGGACTGAAAGGCAGTGGAAATGTTTTCTGGGGATTATGTTCATTTTCATGGCAAAGAGGGACTTTGCAATTCATCTGATCACTCTTCATGACATTCTGGAGTAAATGCAAATTGCCATCATCAACACTGAGGCAGCAAACTTTGTGGAGACCAATACTTGTGTCATTCTCAAAACTTTTGGCCACGACTGTACAGTTGATTCTCAAGATCTTGCACACTAATGAGATGCTATTGAGCACAGACTACTACACTGTCTGAGCCAAGGACTACATGCTTTCTAGTAAGTTTTGATTACAATACTGGGTGGGGTGAATGTATTTTATATGATACTTTATTTTTTGTTAACTAGTAAATAGTAGCCTACAGCAAAGTGTGTTTAAATAATTTCCAACTTGTTAACAATTTCTGCTAGTTAGTTTTTGCTACCGTGTGGGTTTTAGCTTGCTTGAGCCTGCTAACTGAGGAGTGTTAATTCACCTGTTTCCATACATGTTTAATTTTAACACATTTATCTTACAAAGGAATTGTTTAATCTAACTGGAATTATATTTTATTTATTTTTACATTATTTTCTAATCTTTACAGGAAAATGCCACGGGCACTATCTGATGTTTGGAGACATTTCACTGCAGCTAACATAGAAGGAAAAGCTGTGTACATTTAGCAAATACTGTGCCAAATCATATGTGAAGAATGCAACAAAGATGCATAGAGTTCCCTCAGCTTTCACAACAAGCAACTTCTGACAAAAGTCCCTCTACTTCTGATCGAGGTGAAAATGATGAATCAGACACCTTATCGATAGCAACAGCTCATGGTCCTCCTGGAATCAATGGAGGAAAGTGGTCAGAGAAATGCTGATGAATGTCTTGCTCGAGCTGTGTATGCAACTAGTTCCCCTCTGATGCTCACAGGCAATGTGTATTGGAAGAGATTTCTGAATGTCCTTCGCCCAGAATACATCCCTCCAACCAGACATGCTTTATCTACTAATTTGCTGGATGCAGAGTTCAACAGAGTTCAAGTGAAGGTCAAACAAATCATAGAGAAAGCAGACTGTATTGAAATCATCTCTGATGGGTGGTCGAATGTTTGTGGGCAAGGAATAATTAACTACATCATCTCCACCCTCAACCAGTATTCTACAAGAGCACAGACACAAGGGACAACAGACACACCAGTCTCTACATTGCAAACGGCAGTCATCAATGACCTTAGACCACAGAAGGTATTTGCACTGGTGACAGACAATACTGTGAACATGAAGGCTGCTTGGTCTAAAGTGGAGGAGTCCTACCCTCACACCACACCCATTGGCTGTGCTGCTCATGCATTGAATATGCTCCTCAAGGACATCATGGTACTGAAAACAATGGATACACTCTACAAGAGAGCCAAGGAAATGGTTAGGTATGTGAAGGGTCATCAAGTTATAGCAGCAATCTACCTCACCAAGCAAAGTGAGAAGAATAAGAGCACCACATTGAAGCTGTATAGCAACACCTGTTGGGGTGGTGTTATATATGTCAAATCATGTTTGACAGTCTCCTGGAGGGGAAGGAGTCTCTCCAAGAAATGGCCATATCACAGTCTGCCGATATGGACAGCCCCATCAAGTGGATCCTCCTGGGTGATGCATTTTGGGTGAGAGCGATTAGCAGCCTGAAACTCCTGAAACCTATAGCAGTAGCCATTGCACAGATTGAGGGAGACAATGCCACCCTGTCTGATGTTCAGACTCTGCTTGCAGATGTAAGAGAAGAAATCCGTACTGCCCTGTCCACTTCACTGTTGCTCCAAGCAGAGGAAACTGCAGTTCTGAAATAAATCAGGATGCTCTTGCCAAGTATGCTGGCAAGAGCATCCTGTCTGGGGCAGAGATCAACAAGGCCTATGGTGTCATCACTACCGTGTCTCGCCACCTAGGCCTGGATGACGGCAAGGTTCTTGGCAGTCTGGTGAAGTACACTTCCAAGCAAGGGCTTTGGGATGGAGATGCAATATGGCAGTCGTGCCAACATCTCATCAGCCACCTGGTGGAAGGGACTTTGTGGATCTGAGGCTCTTTCCCCTGTCGCCTCCATCATCCTCCAAATCCCACCAACATCAGCCGACAGAGCGCAACTGGTCCTTGTTTGGGAACACACACACCGAAGAACACAACAGGCTGACCAATACAAGGGTTGAAAAATTGGGTGTCCATCCGGGCAAATTTGAGGCTTTTTGAGCCTGACAACGAGCCATCATCAACAAGGTTGGAAAGTGACAGTGAAGATGAGGCCTCAGAGTCTGATGTTCAAGAAGTGGACATTGAGGAGGTCCAGGGAGAAGACATGGAAGCCTGAGAGGAAGATGACCAACGCTTTAGTTTCTACAGATGTTGAAAACGTTTTTGGGAGATGGATGCGATGGATCATTGTTAATTTTTTAATTTCTATTGGAAGGATTTAATCAATGATGTCTCCTTATGATAAGGTATGTTTCTGTCTCTGAATATTCCCTAAAATGTGCAACCCTACTTTCAAGAATAATTGATTGTATGATTTTTTAATAATTCATTTGCATTTTATTGCATTTGATCACCTACCAACCAGTAAGAATTCCGGCTCTCACAGACCTGTTAGTTTTTCTTTAAGAAGCCCTCCTGTTCTCCACTCATTACCTGTATTAACTGCACCTGTTTGAACTCGTTACCTGTATAAAAGACACCTGTCCACACACTCAATCAAACAGACTCCAACCTCTCCACAATGGCCAAGACCAGAGAGCTGTGTAAGGACATGAGGGATAAAATTGTAGACCTGCACAAGGCTGGGATGGGCTACAGGACAATAGGCAAGCAGCTTGGTGAGAAGGCAACAACTGTTGGCGCAATTATTAGAAAATGGAAGTTTCCCAGGATTCCAGCATGACAACCTCCCGAAACATACAGCCAGGGCAACTAAGGAGTGGCTCTGTAAGAAGCATCTCAAGGTCCTGGAGTGGCCTAGCCAGTCTTTAGACCTGAACCCAATAGAAAATCTTTGGATTTAAGTCCGTATTGCCCAGCGACAGCCCCGAAACCTGAAGGATCTGGATAAGGTCTGTATGGAGGAGTGGGCCAAAATCCCTGTTGCAGTGTGTGCAAACCTGGTCAAGAACTACAGGAAACGTATGATCTCTGTAATTGCAAACAAAGGTTTCTGACCCAAATATTAAGTTCTGCTTTTCTGATGTATCAAATACTTATGTCATGCAATAAAATGCAAATTAATTACTTAAAAATCATACAATGTGATTTTCTGGATTTTTGTTTTAGATTCCGTCACTCACAGTTGAAGAGTACCTATGATAAAAATTAGACCTCTACATGCTTTGTAAGTGGGAAAACCTGCAAAATCGGCAGTGTATCAAATACTTGTTCTCCCCACTGTATATAAATAAAACCATGTATTTAAAGGACTGGATGAACAAGTCATGGGGTCATGGTGTCTTCAAAAAGTATTCCTACCCCTTGATTTTTTCCCACATTTTGTTGTGATACAGACTGAATTTTTAATTGATAAAATTGAGATTTTTGGTCACTGGCCAATAACACAATAACCAATAATGTCAAAGTGGAATTATGTTTTAGGATTTTTTTTTTTTTTACAAATTAATAAAAAATGAAATGCTAAAATGTCTTGAGTCAATAAGTATTCAACCCTTTTGTTATCTAAATAAGTTCAGGAGTCATGTTATGGATATGCTTGTCATCGGCAAGAACTAGGGAGTTTTTTGGGAGATAAAAATAAAACGGAATAGAGCTAAGCACAGGCCTTATCCTAGAGGAAACCCTGGTTCAGTCTGCTTTCCACCAGACACTAGGAGACAAATTCACCTATCAGCAGGACAATAACCTAAAACAGGTCAAATATCCACTGGAGTTGCTTACCAAGACCAAAATGAATAGCCTAACAATGTCTATCAATGATCAACAAGCAACTTGACAGAGGTTTAAGAATTTTAAAAAAGAATAATATGCAAATATTGTACAATCCTCTTAGGAGACTTACCCAGAAAGCCTCACCGCTATAATCACTGCCAAAGGTGATTCTAACATGTATTGACTCAGGTGGATGGATACTTATGTAATCAAGATATATTAGTGTTTTAAAAATGTTCTTACACTTTGACACTACAGAGACCTTTGTGTAGATTGTTGACAAAACATGACAATTAAATACATATTGATCCCACCTTGTAACCACAAAACGTGGAAAAGGTCAAGGGGTGTGAATACTTTCTGAAGTAACACAATCTGTAACATATCTATTATGGCAGATGAATCAACAGCGTCTTCATCTATAGTGAGTTTTCTACACTCCCTTATTCCAAACACTGCTCAGCAAATTGTTTTTCCAAAGTACATACAGATGGGGTAATATTTTTGGGCAAATAAACATATTTTCACAGTTGGCAGTGGGGTTGACAAAGTAGCAATGACTGTGAGAGATGGGTTTTGAGGTCTTTTGGTGTGTGGCAGCTGTTGGTAGTTCACTTACCCAAGCCAAATCATCCCGACTGCAGTCCAGTGCAGCTATCATCACCTGCTCATAGATTATCCATACTGGGCACAGGAGACAAAGAGAAAAGAACACTTACAATTCCAGTACAGTGTCAAGTGGAACATCAAAACATGATAAATTGACTGTTAATACAGTATTAGTTCTGACTAACACAAAATGCTCTCTTTTTTTCTACTGGATCATAGGAAGGACAGGAAATGGACCTAAGGGATGCCTCAACAGGAAATGGGATTAGGACCAAACTGCTCTCCTAGCTTCTCTTAAACTGTGGGCATTCACTTCAAAACTTTTCACTTTCATAGCACAATATCTTGAACAGGGAAAATTATGTCTGCTATATAGACATGGTTCCCTATCAACCCAGAAACTCATAACTCACTCAATTACCGTTCAGTCCTAAAATAATGTCTGTCTGCTATCTAGTGATGGTTCATCATCAATTTAGAAACCCATCACTCACTAAATTACCATTCAGTCCTAAAATGAGTGAAACAGAATAACCTCATTCTATCATGTGCTGGATTTGCAAGTAATCAAATCATATCTTAAAAATAAACTGGATTAAACACATGTAATTAGAAATAACTGTGGTTTTAAATTACCAATGTTATATTTGAAAAGTGTGGCGGTCTAAAGTTTTTGCTCTCGTCGTCTTAAATGTAATACATTTTCATAAACAAGCCCTTAAATCCTGGGAAATGTTTTATTTAACTAGGCAAGTCAGTTAAGAACAAATTCTTATTTACAGTGAGATTGTCTTCATAGAAAATGTTCTAAACTTCATAAGATATTGTACAACTCCATACAAAAGACAAAGCTACGCAGCCCCTTTCCAGAAGCACAGAGAAAGAAAGCTTACACAGCTGTTCTCCAAGGCAACAGAATATTACGTCATTTTCCCTCACCTCGCTGTGATATTCTCACCAGTTACGGTGTGACGCCTTATTCACAAGGTTTATCAACATAGCCCGGTACATTTCACCCAGTGGTTGAGCAATAAAGATTAAAACGTTTATTGAAGTGTTTATTCAAATCATTCAAACTGTAACAGTAAAATACAGTGATTAGTAATAGGCTTGGCTAATGGATCCAATCAATGCAATTAATCCTAAACGTCTGTTTTGACGCACGGCAGACATCCTCTGCCAAACGCCGTCTAACTGTTAATTGAGAAAACTGATATTGCCAAAAACAAAACAACCGCCTTTAGTTTTTCTTGCCTTTTTATGATTCCAACTCTTGTTTTGATAATTGCCATCTTGTTTCACAGCCAATTTAAGAACTGGTTTCAATAAAACCCGGGGCGTGTTATGTGTTTACCCTGCTCATTAAAGACTGTATGAATCATAATGACTACAAGGAAAAAGAGACTTTCACAGAGTCGTTCAGCAAGACTACATAGTGAGATACTAGCAGGCTATTATATAGCCTAAAGGCAAAACTGAGTGTGCCGCTACCAACCATTAAATATCGTTTATTTTTAATCAAGAAAAGGTTTACCAAGCTTCTGCATCATTCAATTCAAAAGTTGAGTCACATTGGTAAGCCTACAAAA
Organism: Thymallus thymallus; assembly: GCA_023634145.1. Lineage (NCBI taxonomy): Eukaryota > Metazoa > Chordata > Actinopteri > Salmoniformes > Salmonidae > Thymallus > Thymallus thymallus. Next base: position 31,616,916 of record CM042416.1, on the reverse strand, counting down.
AATACTGAATAGGCTTTCTGAGAACTTGTCGCATGAAACACCACTGTTATTGTTTTGTTGATGAAACGGAGGAGAGGAATGTCCAGCATCGTTGTAAAAAAAGAATTGCAGTACAAACACTACCGGTCAAAAGTCTTAGAACCTCTATTCATTCAAGTTGTTTTTCTTTATTTTTATCAACATTCTAGAATAAAAGTGAAGACATCAAAACTATGAAATAACACATAAGGAATCATGTAGTAACCAAAAAAAAAAAGAAAGAGTTATATATTTTATATATGAGATTCTTCAAATAGCCACCCTTTGCCTTGATGACAGCTTTGCACACTCTTGGCATTCTCTCAACCAGCTTCATGAGGTAGTCACCTGGAATGCATTTCAATTAGCGCTATGATGAAACTGGCTCTCATGAGGACCGCCACAGGAATGGAAGACCCAGAGTTACCTCTGCTGCAGAGGATTAGTTCATTAGAGTTACCAGCCTCAGAAATTGCAGCCTAAATAAATGCTTCACAGAAATTCACGTAACAGACATCTCAACATCAACTGTTCAGAGGAGACTGTGTGAATCAGGCTTTCATGGTCGAATTGCTGCAAAGAAACCACTACTAAAGGACATCAATAAGAAGAAGAGACTTGCTTGGGCCAAGAAACACGAACAATGGGATATGAAATGACCTATATCGGGATATGAGATGTTGGTCATATCGCCCAGTCCTACCAGGCCTTAAAAATGACAAGCATACCCATAACATGAAGCAGCCACCACTATGCTTGAAAATATGGAGAGTGGTACTCAGTAATTGCATTTGCACCCAACATAACACTTTGTATTGAGGACATAAAGTTAATTTCTTTGCCACGTTTTTTTTTTCAGAATTACTTTTGAACCTCGTTGCAAACAGGATACATGTTTGGAATATTTCTATTCTGTACAGGCTTCCTTGTTTTCACTCTGTCAATTAGGTTAGTATTGTGGAGTAACTGCAAAGTGCCCTTCTTTGCGAGGCAGTGCAAAACCTCCCTGGTCTTTGTTGCTAATAACCCATCCTCAACCACCTGACTATATGTGATAAAGTGAAAATCTGCACCTAACCCTAACTGGCAAATGCGCTACAGAAAATACAATAAAAACAAAAAAAATGCTATAGACATGCACTGTCTACTGTGTTTTGCTATAGACGTGCACTGTCTACTGTGTTTTGCTATAGACGTGCACTGTCTACTGTGTTTTGCTATAGACGTGCACTGTCTACTGTGTTTTGCTATAGACGTGCACTGTCTACTGTGTTTTGCTATAGACGTGCACTGTCAAATGTGTTTTGCTATAGACGTGCACTGTCAACTGTTTTGCTATAGACATGCACTGTCAACTGTGTTTTGCTATAGACATGCACTGTCAACTGTGGGTTGCTATAGACATGCACTGTCAACTGTGTTTTGCTATAGACATGCACTGTCAACTGTGTTTTGCTATAGACATGCACTGTCAACTGTGTTTTGCTATAGACATGCACTGTCAACTGTGTTTTGCTATAGACATGCACTGTCAACTGTGTTTTGCTATAGACATGCACTGTCAACTGTGTTTTGCTATAGACATGCACTGTCAACTGTGTTTTGCTATAGACATGCACTGTCAACTGTGTTTTGCTATAGACATGCACTGTCAACTGTGTTTTGCTATAGACATGCACTGTCTACTGTGTTTTGCTATAGACATGCACTGTCAACTGTGTTTTGCTATAGACATGCACTGTCAACTGTGTTTTGCTATAGACATGCACTGTCAACTGTGTTTTGCTATAGACATGCACTGTCAACTGTGTTTTGCTATAGACATGCACTGTCAAATGTGTTTTGCTATAGACATGCACTGTCAACTGTGTTTTGCTATAGACATGCACTGTCAACTGTGTTTTGCTATAGACATGCACTGTCAAATGTGTTTTGCTATAGACATGCACTGTCAACTGTGTTTTGCTATAGACATGCACTGTCAAATGTGGGACCTTATATAGACAGGTGTGTGCCTTTCCAAATCATGTCCAATCAATTGAATTTACCACAGGTGGACTCCAATCAATATGTAGAAACATCTCAAGGATGATCAATCGAAACAGGACGCATCTGAGCTAAATTTTGAGTGTCATACCAAAGGGTCTGAATACTTACGTAAATAAGGTATTTTGTTTTTTTATTTTGAGGAAATTTGCAAAAATGTCTAAAAACCTGTTTTCTTTTTGTCATTATGGAGTATTGTGTGTGGACTGCTGAGAAAAAATATATATTTAACCAATTTTAGAATAAGGCTGTAACGTAACAAAATGTTGAAAAAGTCAAGTGGTCTGAATACTTTGCAAAAGGAAAAGTACACACACTAGATAACCAATAGTATGTGGACACCTGCTCGTCAAACACCTCATTCCAAAATCATGGGCATTAATCTGGAGCTTCACCAACAAAGTTGCATTTCGTGACTCTTTTTTGACCCATCAAAAATGATGCATACAAAGGGTCAAAAGACAACCTTTTCATTGTGAAACAATAAAGCAAAAGGTGAAAAAGGTGTAAACTGATCAAAAAGGTGTTAAATGTATGGTCGTTCTCTTCTCCAAGTAACAGGACTACATGTATACAATGTCTTTGCAGCATAACACAGGCCTAATCATATCTCCAGAAATATCCTTATGAGCTCAGGTTGGTTCCCTGTTATTCTATGCCTGTACAAAAGAACAGTCAGTACTCCTTGATTCCACACTGAATTCATTAATCATTGGAGAACCAGTCATTTCTAAAAGAGTGACTGATAAAACGCCCTTCCTTGCTTTCATGAGAAGCGAAAATGTTAGACCAAATCAGTCATAGGCCTACCTACTGTATAACCTGTTCTAGCATCATGTCGCAGTAAAACCACAAACCATAGCAGTCTACATTCAATCTAGATTGTAGTATTTGCATGTTTTTCTGCCAGACTGAGAATACAGTATACAAATTAATTTCCACTTCAGCCACTAAATGATGTCTATATTGAACATGCTGTCAGAATGTAAATGTTGGCTTTGTGATGCCTGAAAACACTAAACATCTCCATCACCTATACGTCTAGGCTACATCAAAGTCCACATCCTTCATATACTAATGCTACTTTGTTTTTCCTTGAGCAAGGCACTTAACCCTAATTTGCTCCAGGGCTGACCCTATAGGCAGGCAGTCATTGTAAATAAGAATTTGTTCTGAACTGACTTGCCTAGTTAAATAAAGATTAAATAAAATGTAATTAAATTAACAGCAGAAGTCTGAAAAATAAAATAAATCCAGAATGAAACCAAATAGACAAATTAAGCCCTTGGCTCCCAAACATCTTGTGATGGATGGCTAGTGTTGTGGATCATTGTGTACAAACAGATTCGGCCTTCTCGAATCTACAGCAGCAACAAGACATTGGTCTGACGTGAATCTTGATTTAATGCATATGTACTTACTGTCATCTCCAAGTTTGGACGCATGCTCATTTACCAATTCTTCGCCAACATCCACGATTTGTTCACTGTTTCTGTGGCTATCCTCCCTCCACCTCCGCAGCTTGTCTCTCATTTCTGTCAACACAATTATCAAAACATTTCTCAGGATTCAGGCAATATAAAAAGGACTTTCATATAACATCATATTGAAATTAGGTAGAGCACACACACAAACAAAAGTGAGCAGCACACTATCAGCCCCTGTCGCAATTGGGTTAACTTGCACAACAGTAGTGGATGGTAATGACCATTTTCAGGTCTTTCCAAAACTGTAACTAGGCCACTCAGGAACATTCAAAGTCGTCTTGGAATCCAGCTCCAGTGTATATGTGAATCGTTTCAGGAAACTAGGCGTCACACTTCACAGGAGCGGCATCTGAATGTAAACATTTTAGGGCGGCAGGTAGCCTAGTGGTTAGAGCGTTGGGCAAGTAACCGAAAGTTCGCTGGTTTGAATACCCGAGACGACAAGGTGAAAAACCTGTCGATGTGTCCTTGAGCAAGGCACTTAACCCTAATTTGCTCCAGAGGCTGACCCTGTAGGTAGGCTGTCATTGTAAATAAGAATTTGTTCTTAACTGACTTTCCTAGTTACAGTTGAAGTAGGAGGTTTATATACACTTAGGTTCAAGTGACCACTCCAACGATTTCATATTAACAAACTATAGTTTTGGTTAAGACATCTACTTTTTGTTAGGCAAGTCGGTTAGGACATCTACTTTGTACATGACACAAGTAATTCTTCCAACAATTGTTTACAGACAGAATATTTCACTTATAATTCACTAGATCACAATTCCAGTGGGTCAGAAGTTCACATACACTAAGTTGACTGTGCCTTTAAACAGCTTAGAAAATTCCAGAAAATTATGTCATGGCTTTAGAAGCTTCTGATAGGCTGATTGACATCATTTGAGTCAATTGGAGGTGTACCTGTGGATGTATTTCAAGGCCTACCTTCAAACTCAGTGCCTCTTTGCTCAACATCATGGGGAAATCAAAATAAATTACTTTTTTTTTTTTTTTTTACACCTCCACAAGTCTGATTCATCCTTGGGAGCAATTTCCAAAGACCTGAAGGTACCACATTCATCTGTACAAACAATAGTTTGCAAGTATAAACACGCTGCCGTCATACCACTCAGAAAGGAGACGAGTTCTGTCTCCTAGAGATGAACATACTTTGGTGCGAAAAGTGCAAATCAATCCCAGAACAACAGCAAAGGACCTTGAGAAGATGCTGGAGGAAACAGGTACAAAAATACCTGAAAGGCTGCTCAGCAAGGAAGAAGCCACTGGCTCCAAAGCCAGACTACGGTTTGAAACTGCACATGTGGACAAAGTTCTTACTTTTTGGATTAATGTCCTCTGGTCTGATTAAACAAAAATAGAACTGTTTGGCCATAATGACCATCGTTATGTTTGGAGGAAAAGGGGGATGCTTGCAAGCCGAAGAACACCATCCCAACTGTGAAGCACGTCATGTGGGGGTGCTTTGGCAGCATCATGTGGGGGTGCTTTGCTGCAGGAGGGACTGGTGCACTTCACTAAATAGATGGCATCATGAGGAAGGAAAATTATGTGGATATATTGAAGCAACATCTCAAGACATCAGTCAGGAAGTTAAAGCTTGGTCGCAAATGGGTCTTCCAAATGGACAATGATCCACAGCATACTTCCAAAGTTGTGGCAAAATGGCTTAAGAACAACAACGTCAAGGTATTGGAGTGGCCATCACAAAGCCCTGACCTCAATCCTATAGAAAATGTGGGGGCAGAACTGAAAAGGCGTGTGCGAGCAAGGAGGGCTACAAACCTGACTCAGTTACACCAGTTCTGTCAGGAGGAATGGGCCAAAATGCACCAACTTATTGTGGGAAGCTTGTGGAAGGCTACCCGAAACGTTTGACCCAAGTTAAACAATTTAAAGGCAATGCTACCAAATACTAATTGAATGTATGTAAACTTCTGACCCACTCGGAATGTGAAGAATGAAATAAAAACTGAAATAAATCATTCTCTCTACTATTATTCTGACATTTCACATTCTTAAAATAAAGTGGTGATCCCAACTGACCTAAGACAGGGAATTTTTAATAGGATTAAATGTCAGGAATTGTGAAAAACTGAGTTGATGTATTTGGCTAAGGTGTATTTAAACTTCCGACTTCAACTGTAAATAAAGGTTAAATGAAATAAAATAAAAATAAACAGCTAGTTATCTAAATATCTACCTAGCAAGCAAGCAAGCTAAAGTAAACTCTGGAAAACTTGCATAACAATGCTCTGTCCTTCCGTGTCAACACATCTCTTGATGATTTTAGCTAGTATTATTAGTAGCTATCCGTTGAGCCTGCTGCAGACCCTATGGACACTACTCTAGAGTGCATGGTTAAATTGTGCTTATGAGCATTTTTAGAAACATCTAAATGGTTAAACTAGTGAGAAATATACGTGATTATTACAAAAATCTGTTGAGTTTCCATGATGTGGACAGTGTTGTGTTATGTGCTACTACCAGGGGTTGGAACCGGTTCAGGGAACAGAACCGAAACACTGGAAAATAACAACATTTTTCGAGGAACAGAATCGGTAACAAAAGTGATCTATACTGTTCTGGAACAGAAGCTGTATTTTTAAAGAATGGGACTCTTTTACGTTTTTTTACCCAGTCCCACCAAAAAAACACAACAAAGCGCCTATGCAAAGCCCTCTTTGTCAATCAAACTTATTCCAGTGTCTGCCTGCCAGCTGAAAATCTTTGTCAGTGTGTGTAAGCTACCTGCCCCTCCCTCTGCAAAGCACAGGATACTGAACCCTACTGACGTTACAAGCAAGATTCCGAACTTAGTGAGAAACATTTGTAATGAGAGAAGAATGGATTCACTTTTTCAATGCTAATTAAGAACACTAAAGTTATCATGTTTCACATTGGATTTATTAACTACAAAAAGGTAATATATGTGCTATTATTTAAATTCTGGTGCCGCTCTGCACACACCAGCTTGTTAGCTAGCTCTGGTCCAACGTTAAGCCTACTTTCGAAAGTTCCTTCATAAAAGCCGCTCCTTTGTAGGTATAATTCAGATAATGCAAGTCATGAGATGCCCAGTGCTTAAAGGGATACTTTGGGGTTTTGGCAATGAGGCCCTTTATCTACTTCCCAAGAGTCAGATTAACTTGTGGATAGCATGCTAGCTGATACACATAGACTTCCAATCACTGCGCTAACGCTAGTTAGCATTGGACTCGCAAAACTACCTCAAATGTCTTTCATACTGGACACAGAGTCATACAAATTGGATCCACAAGTTCATCTGACTCTGGGGAAGTAGATAAAGTGCCTCATTGCCAAAATCCCAAAGTATCCCTTTAAGCCAAGCCTCCTCCTCTTGCTCTCTTCAGTCGCATCTCGTGCCCTACACTTGTCTAATTCATGTAAACAACTAGCTATAGTTTGCCTGCTTCGTAGCAAGCTGCTCTATCCACACTGATTGGTGAAGTAGTTGAATGTAGAGCTAAATGTGAACAAACATTATATTTATAAAGGAACAATATAAACCTTACGTTTTGGGAGGTTCAAACCGGTTCATAACTTAATTTTGGTGATAGGAACAGAGGACTGGAATGAAAAAAATAATGGTTCTTAACGATTGGGGGAGAGGATTACACATCCTTTTTACCTCAGAATGTTTATAGTCAACACAAGGAGATTTTAATTACCTCGTTGGCCCACTTGAATCAAAATGTGTCTAGCTGCCTTCTACAAAGTGTTCTCTAACCAGTAATGTACACGTTATGCCCAGATGGTATAACGTGTGGTTTTTTGAGAGGTGTTAGTTAACAGGATGTGCAACCTCATCTCCCCCCTCTCGCCAAATTGATGTTCAAGTGATAATCGATAAGGAGTGATTGAAAAAAGTGTCGCATTTCTCTTTCGGGCTTTAGTGACCAGCATATCTAAATATAGCTGCCTGTGTTCTGCAGGTTGTTCTCTAACCTGTGATGTAAAACAATATCCCGTTTTTGAGTTGTGGTCTTTTCAACACCCTGACCAAGGCCCTTCTCCCCCGATTGCTCAGTTTGGCCGGGCGGCCAGCTCTAGGAAAAGTCTTGGTGGTTCCAAACTTAATCTATTTAAGAATTACGGAAGCCACTGGGTTCTTGGGGACCTTCAATGTGGTAGACATGTTTTGGTACCCTACCCCAGATCTGTGCCTCGACACAAACCTGTCTCTGAGCTCTACGGACAATTCCTTCGACCTCATGGCTTGGTTCTTTCTCTAATGCCGGGCACTACACGATCTTTCCAATTTACAAATCCTAACAGACCACACACTTAACGACAAATAAACATATGTTTTAAGGTTTAGATCGTTAAGTGTGCGGAGGGTAACGATTTGGCCAACACAACACACCACACACTAAACGATGCCATTCCCGAACAACCCAGTCCCGATTTTCAAAACCCGGAAATCTCGCAAATCTCTCGCAATAAAAATCGTGACTTCAGCAGAAACAAAACATGGTGGACGACGAACAGGAGGAGCTAGCAATGCTAGCGCAATATTTTTATCTCAAAGTTGTGAAATAAAACTTAAAAGACTTAAAAGACAAAGTTGTGGAGACGGCGTGAAAATGGACTCTACATGCTGTATCGTGAATTGGAGGTGAGTGAACTTAATGTCACTAACCATGAGAGTCAGAGGCGATATTACGACCACCTAACTTTCACTTTTGCGGCCATGGCTTGTTGTGAGTTCTCGTGATTATTACATTAAGTCAGCGTGGCTCCCAATTGGCTATCGTTATTCCCACGTGACAATCACTTGCCGGCGTACTCGGCTGCCCTCGGAGTTCCCCCCACACTACAGGATATCTGATCGTAAATATTGAACATGTTTAATATTTGCGATTTCGGATCAGTGAGCTCCCGATCTATAAAAAACACTCTTAACATACCCCACATTACAGGATAATGAGGCAAATAAAATCGGTAGAGCCATCAAGAAATCGGGGCTTTGTTGTCCAGCGTCGGAAGGTGGAAATCGGCAACAGAATCGGGCTAATTATCCTGTAGTGTGTGACCGGCATTACATGCACTGTACACTGTGGGACCTTATATAGACAGGTGTGTGCCTTTCCAAATCATGTCTATTCAATTGAATTTACCACAGGTGGACTCCAATCAAGTTGTAGAAACATCTCAAGGATGATCAGTAGAAACAGGATGTATCTGAGCTCAATTTAGAGTCTCATAGCAAAGGGTCTGAATACTTACGTAAATAAGGTATTTCTGTTTTGTTTTCTAAAATTGCTGTGTAGATTGCAGAGGAATTTGTTTTATTTAATCCATTTTAGAATAAGGCTGTAATGTAACAAAATGTGGAAAAAGTCTAGGGGTCTGAATATTTTTAAATGTAACCTTTAACTAGGCAAGTCAAAGAACAAATTCTTATTTACAATTACAGCCTACCCTTGCCAAACCCGGACCAATTGTGCGCCACCCTATGGGACTCCCAATCACGGCCGGTTTGTGATACAGCCTGGAATCAAACATGGGTCTGTATTGACGGCTTAGACCACTGCACCACTCGGGAGCCCGTTTCTGCACATTGATTATTGATTTAGACACTTTAAAAAGGCATTTTGGCATTGTACTAATTATCAATGACTTGTCAACAGGAAGCAGCGTCAGCATCATTTTAAATGTCCGTTTTGGGAATATAAATTACATTTACAACATTAATGTCCAATGGTATTGTAGTTAACTAATCAGGTAACTGTAGAAAGAGTCCAAAAACGGTGTGATTTATTGATAGACAAGAAATCACCAAAACGTGTTTTCCCTGCCTATTAGTAGTATCCATTACAAGCCATCTAATGATGAGGCAGTTAGTTAGCTAGTTCTAATCAGTTGACAGGCGTTAGGTACTTAGCCTAGCTAGCTTAGCCTGCTGTGTATCCTTACAAACTCACACATGCTGTTAGCTACAGACAAAATGACAACAATAACAGATGAATCAATACTTAGCCATTAGCTAGCGAACTTTGCTAAAACAAAAAAAATACTTAGAAATAAAAACGCTAGGCGTTTAATGTGCTAGCTAAGTGGCTATCTCGTGTTAGCCAACGCGTTAACAGCTGGCTTGATGAGGTGGACTTACGCAGCTACATTCGCCGAACGACAGCTTTAAAAAATGCACTTACGTCGAATTATACCAGTTTAGCAACACACTTTCAGTCATACGGTACATGAAAACGTTTCATCGTCTGTGTTTACCTTCCCAGGTTACGTCGTACATTTCTGATACCGACGCCATCTTTCTTGGCTGCTGCACACGTCATGGAACTGGGTGTGGCTTGTTTCTGCTCTCTGACCAGTCAGTCAACCGACCAGTCAGTCAACCGACCAGTCAGTCAACCGACCAGTCAGTCAACCGACCAGTCAGTCAACCGACCAGTCAGTCAACCAACAAGTTAGAAAATAGTCAAACATATTTTTGAGACGTTCAATGTACTTTATTCATTGCTGTGGACTTTGAGTGGAAGGGTGTAAACTGTCCGTTTTTATTGAAATGAGAAGATGAATGGAAGTCAAATGTGATTGATTAAGGGGAAAGGTCAGAGAGAAGGACAAAATGTTACGTTATGCATGTCTTGCTCACATGCCATCTTCAAAAGGCTGTGTGTACTTGAGCAGGCAGGGATGTCATGGATGTTCACTTTCGAGGCAGCTGTTCAACCATTGGGATAATTGAATCCTACTATCTGGTGCAAAGATTACATCAGTTCCCTGTCTCTTTAATTTAACAATTGACACTCAGAGCAGACCACAGTTTCAACACCTGCAAAATCTCACTTTAATCCCTGCGGAGAGGATCATAACAGACTGTTTAGCATAAGAGTTATGACAACCCTGGATGTAGGACTAGATGTAAACAAAAGCAATGCATGCACTTACTCTGACCCTTTCCCCCATCATACCCAGGTATTAAATCTGACAGCGCTGATTAACACCCTGCCTCCAGTTATTATTCATGTAACTGGGCCAAAAATTACCCTGTTTCAACCGACCACAAAACAGGGCCTGAACCGTAAACCTAGCCCTCTCCAGAGGTTTCGGTCTCCGAGCTGCTCACGCTAAATTTATATTCATCTTACACCTAGGTCTCATGACGCCTGGTTAGATTTGTGGTTGTTACCAGGGAGGCATGGAAAAGGGTCAGAGATGCTGTATAGTCTCATTCTTAGTTTTGTAATTCATTTTCTTCTGAGGTAGGTTAAGAAGAATGTCAGGAGTAGTACCACTGAAAGTGGGAATTGTGTATTGAAAGGACATTTGAGATGCTGTGTTGTCCCTTTGTTTTCTTGATTTCCCTCTCAAGGGGTCTCTGACTGTCGATCCCATGTCTCTGACTTTGTATGTTACATGCCACACTCCACTACCACATTACGCACTTGTTGAGGTGGACTCAGAACAGAATCCTGATGTCATCCCCAGTACTGCTCACTGCATTGTAGATACTTTGTTAATGTTCTATTGTCTGAGGTCAACAGGACTATGCTTTGTTACAGGACACTGCCATTGTAAAAAGGTTAGAGCATGGTCATTATTGGGCAAGTACAAGAGAACTATAAAATGTCAATCTCTGTCAGGAATACAAAAAATACATTTATGTGTGGTTGAACTTACGTTCAGCTCAAACAATCCGTGGACTTGTAATTTTCAAGTCTGCACATGGCAGTCAGTTGATATGTGGTCAGTTTTTTTCTGGAAACCAAAATACTGAGGCGACCACATTAAAACAAGCAAACACTGTCCTTCGGGGTAAAGGGCTTTCCCTTCTCTGCCAGGGTGCTGTTAAAGGCCAGAGCCCTGCTCTCTTCCCGACCTGCACCAACGACCAGAAAAGACAGTGGGGCCTGACTCAGAGAATGAGAGGCCATGATGGTGAAGGCCCTCTGTACTATGCACAGGTAAACAAGCTGTCTTTATCGTTGTCAGCATGAGATGCAGCTGTATCTGGAGGTAGTGAAAAAACTGTTTCAATATACGGCTGCTGTTTACCTTGGAGAGGGTTACTCAGCTAGAATGTCAAGATGAGGAGAGATCAATAGCAACCATTCTGAAAACCCAAATTGTTCCCCTTGACTGCTGCTTTCATGCTCTGAGAACCCCACATATGGCACGTGGGGCAGGCAATACACAGTGTAAAAAACATTAAGAACAACTTCCTAATATTGAGTTGCATAACCCCCCCACCCGCCCCCTCCACACTTTTTCCCTCAAAACAGCCTCAATTGGTCGGGGCATGGACTCTACAAGGTGTTGAAAGCCTTCCACGGGGATGCTGGCTCATAATTGACTCCAATGCTACCCACAGTTCTGTTAAGTTGGCTGGATGTCCTTTGGTGGTGGACCATTCGTGATACATACAGGAAACTGTTGAGTGTGAAAAACCCAACAGTGTTGCAGTTCTTGACACAAACCGGTGTGCCTGGCACATACTACTATGCTCTGTTCAAAGGCACTTAAATGTTTTGTCTTGCCCATTCACCCTCTGAATGGAACACATACACAATCCACGTTTCAATTGTCTCAAAGCTTAAAAACCTTCTTTAACCTGACTCCTCCCCTTTATCTACACTGATTGAAGTGGATTTAACAAGTGACATCAATAAGGGATCATGGCGTTCACCTGGATTCACCTGGTCAGATGTCATGGAAAGAGCAGTTCGTAATGTTTTGTCCACTGTATATATTTTTCCGTTTCAGTCTCCTTTCCTTGTCTTCAAAAATACAAGCTTACAGTAGAAACACTGCGTGGGCATTATATTTTGATTTCTGACAGAAGCAATCAGAGTTGGCAATCACTAAAATGAACAGTTGCGGCCTGAAAATTGATGTGGAGTTTAGGTGCTCTGCGGTTTTGAAACAGTTCCTGTTAGTTTCCAGACTTGTTCTTTTTCACCGGTGTCATAGGGTTGCGGAACATAAAGACAGATGCAATTAGCAACAATGTTTGGGCTAAACTCTCTAGGGCCAGCTGTGCTGTGTTTGCTTTGAAAGCTGACTACGACCCCTGTCTGACCAAGTTGCTTTCAGCTCACCGCGAATCACTCTCTACAGATGACTTCAGCACACGATTGCCTATGATGATCTCCGTCTCCGTAGCACCCTTGACCTCACCCTTAGCCTGCGCGAGAGGCCCAGAGCGGGAAAACTGTGGCCCATCACAATTTAGCTACCTCACTCTCTCACTCCCTCTCTCTAGGTTTCAATGCCAAGAACAATATTCAGCTCAATGTCAGCCCCCGCACAAGTAATTGACGTTGCTCACACAGTTAGAAGCTCAGGATGTATGGCTCCCCTGACACATAGTGTAGTAGCGTGATTGCTCATAGTGGAGTAGTGTATTACCACATGCAGTACATGATGTGTTGCTGGATTGGATTTAATGTCCACCGTTCTTTCTCATTCAATTCATTTTAAGGGTTCTCCTATGGGGACAGCCAAAGAACCCTTTTAGGTTCTAGATAGCACCTTTACTTCTAAGAGTGTATGAAATGTCCATAATGATATGGGTTGATTTTTAAGTATTAGGCTTGAAGCTGAATTCAGATTTCCTTGACTCTAGCAGAGTCCATTTCAATTCAACAATTGTGTGAGAGAAATATTTTATTATCTTTCATTGCTAACCTGTGAAGAAAAAGCACACTTTGTTTGAAAAAAAAAAAAAAGTGCTGCAACATTATTTATTCTATATCAATTATTGTAATCTTAACGAAAGGATACAGATTCAGTATTTGAATTTTGACTTCTCACGCACATACTGTGTGATACGCCATACAGTGACCAATCTGTAATCTACTGTAGATACACTCTTTCATGTTTGGATGTTGATTTCCTCATATAACTGTCACGAGTCGGTATGGTGAGAGACCAAGGCGCAGCACAGTTGAAGTTCAACATTATTTATTTTAATTTGAGAAATACAAAAATGACGAACTATACAAAGTTAACCCGATATCAGAACACGGAAAACACACTTACTTTGCACAGACACGAAATATAAAAAGTAAAACCCGCTACCCGAAAACAGAAAACGCACTTACTTTATCACTGTGACATAGATATATACAATAACCCACAACCCGGTGTGGAACATACAAACATATGTAGGATCCCTAATTAGAGACAATGCACTGCAGCTGCCTCTAATTAGGGATCCAACACAAACCACCACCAGAAACAGAAAGACTAGACCTGTCAGACTCTGACCATAGATACATAGAGAAGCAAATGGGCTTCTCTATGGCCAGAGCCTGACAATAACTTTATACTGGCACTGATTTAAGATTATGAAAAATGTTTTACTCTGAGTAGAGCCTAAATTAAAAGATACCCTCACAGATGGTGGTCCTTCTCAGTAACGGAACATGGAACACTTCTACATCCTCTCGGGGGTCCGAGTTGAGCTTTACCATTTAGAGAAGTTATGGCCCTTGTTCACTCTCATAATTACTTTCCTCCAATTGTTTTGAGAGTGGTTTTCTTCAGAGCCTTCAACTAAGTTACACAAATATATGCAACTGCAATCATTCCAGAAATTCAGAATAAAGAAATCCCATCCCTTCTTCATGGAGTTATTGGATTTCACATTTATTTTCCAGAAAGAATGTCCATGAACACAAATTTGGAGATAACACTGCATTCCCTGTAATGTCATGTTTTCTGAGAAAATTGCAGAGGGGAAATCAAGTTATGCGTATCATGAGGAGTGAGCATGGGTACTGGGTTTGGTGAGGTCCTGTAGGGTTGGGGCCGAGGGGGGTCAAATATTCTCCCTCTGTTTGCTTAACTACAGGATTACAGCATCCATCACGTGAGCATACATCCTTACAACACACACACACAACTTCAACTCTTTGTTTCCTAAGACAGAACATGCCATGTGAGGATTCTCCGGGGTTAGAAAAGTATTTACATGTTACTCTTGGTGTAAAAAGTTGACATGTGCTGTGCAGATGTTCTGCCATGCTTGGTGCAACTGGGTGCCTTGCCTGTGAGTTTGTATTGCTTTCTGGCCCCCTGGCTCGGTCGATAACCCCGATCCCACTGCCATCGAATCGGACTCTGCTGATGTCAGCATTGGGCTCTGGATCAGGAGTGTGGGCTGCTGATTTATAACCTGACACGGACTGAGCGCGAGGTGATGCATATCTAAAAGAATAATTGAAATTCATATGAGATACTGGCATTCAGATTGAGAGGAGATGCTTGGCTTCGAAACATCCAGCACAGAGATTTGTCTTCATCTCATTTTGATTTATTTTTTTTGACAGATATTAGAGAGAAGAGAGGCTGGTGGTGGGTGTCTTTGGCACTGTCTGTCTTCATCCCTCTCTTGGAATCGTTGACTGAGGAGGCTTTCAGAGAACTACAGAGCTGAGGTTTTTCATGGAATCCCTGGCTTATCACTATTGGCCCTTCAAGTTGATCCAGTTAGGAAAAGCTGAAAAGTATTTATCCTCTGAAAGACACACACATCAAGAGATGGATAATTTGTCTGCATGCTGAAATATGCTTATGTTTCATCCTTTCTATTTAAAAAAAACCCACACAGTCTCCAAAGGCTTTCGCTTATAGCGTTCACAACATTTTCATTTTAATTCAAGGAAACAGACATGAGCAAGTGGGTCTGTGTATTTACGGCGGTTATCGGTGTAGTGTTTTACAAAGCTCCACCCTGGATCACTTTCTTCACTAGCATGTTTGTGGGATGTTTCTTGCTGGGATCTCCTCATTAGTTGTGTGTTTTTTGCTTTTCCTACATAGTTTGGTTGACCGAGAAGCACATTGGCAGTGGTCAGTACAGTCAGAAATATAGCTAATTTGGAGACCACCCTGCCTCCCCAAAAGAGATTGAGTGTGATGCAGAACAATGGGGGAGGGGAGGTTCAACTTTGTGCTTAAACAATAACTCCCCACAGCTACAGGCTGTACTGAGGCGCATGCAGCGGGCCTTGCAATACACAAACTGAGAGTGTCGTGTCAGGTCCTCCAGCTGGAAAGCTCTGCTTTGGGTTGACCCCAACCTTCTGGTGCGGTCTCCAGAGTCTGGCTCCAAGGTTCCAGTGTCTATTTTAGTCTGTCTAGAATTTGGACTAGGCCCTCCAGTTCTGGATGGTCCAGTCTGGATTCCCATCTAATGAGAGAACAAAATAAATTAGGGGTAAATTATTGTGTGTGCATGTTTATGTATGCTAACACCTCTCAGTGTCAAAAAGGGGCAGAATGCATGGGTGTGCATTCTGCATTCACAAGTACATTCTGAGGAGTCCGTATCACAAAGTTCCCAGACAGAAGAAGTAGAAAAAAACCACCCATTTCCATGCACAGTGAGTAAACACAAGCAGTTTAAACCATTGGTCGCAGCAGTCCAGCCAGTGAGGGCATATATCTTTGGATGTCAACTGTGCACACATGAGCATGGGCTGTGAGCTATGAGTACAGTAGCCCTATAAAATAATAACATTCAAAATGTGGTCTGCCCTGAAGTCTATAGACCTCAAAGCTGTGTTCAGGTCGAAGAAAGGCTCAGGCTCAGTAACCTCAAATGACTAACGCGGGCAGGTCCCCTATTTGCTGTGTAAGTGTTCCCTCTAGTTGGAACCTCGATGTGTTACTCACATTAGCTCTCACAGTTTCCTAAAACGTTCACCAAGCCACAATTAGGTATGATTCACCATAAAACACATAGACCTAATTCTGCTTTTCAGAGTAGGGAAATAACCCGCTGAAAGGATCCAGCAAGGGAAGGTGATCACAGCTTTTAGTGTGACTCTGAAACCTGATAGATGTTTATTTGGGGTAAATTGTGCAGTTCGTGTGATGACTTTTATCAAATTAAATTTGCATGACGCATAATTAAAATCGAGCACAGCATCCCCTTATTGTCCAACTAGGGTGGCTTTTGAAATAAAAAAAATGTTCCCTTTAACAGAAAACTGATTCCATCTTAAGAGGAGAGAGTATTGGATTGCTTGGATTTTTCCAACATACTCCCCACGGCATCTTCATTAAAAACACTTGCTGGTTGAAATAAGAGAAACCAAAACAATTTGGTCTTTGAATCACTCTTTCAAAAACAATATTATTTGTCAATTATAATTTAGCTTGTGGTATTTAACCTACGGTTGAAAAATATTTATTGTCTGTTGTTTGCAAATGTTAGGTTTTGCCTTCTCCAGATTAGTCCGTAAATGTCTGTATCATGATGTGTTTTGTTGGGTATGTTAATAAAATAGGTCAAATACAAAATCTTCTATCAAAGTTGGAAGAGAAACACCAATCGTATCAGGGTTGGTTGTCATAATATTATACTTTCACTTGGCAAATATATATCCCTATATCTTATGATTAAAAAAACAGAAGACAAATATAAAAGACTTAACAGTGCACTTCTTCTGAGTAAAACCAAACCACTTAGTAATAGCTGGTAATTTCTTCATAAAAACCCATGAATAATCGTTTCACAGGCATTTTCATGGACAGACTCCCAAGTAATAAAACTGCCTAATAAGTGAAGCATTAAGCAAAAGTAATTTGCCGCCATTTTCATAAAAGGATGCTGTTCAGTCAGTGGTGGTCCATATGCTAAACAAGGGTAGGCTATATAATAAAACAAAAAAAGCCATTTTCAGAGTTAAGTCGATGCTAGGCCTACAAGTATGTGGGCCAAATGGAGGTGTGGCTGCCAAATGGAGGTGTGGCTACCGAATGGAGGTGTGGCTGCCAAATGGAGGTGTGGCTGCCAAATGGAGGTGTGGCTGCCAAATGGAGGTGTGGCTGCCAAATGGAGGTGTGGCTACCGAATGGAGGTGTGGCTGCCAAATGGAGGTGTGGCTGCCAAATGGAGGTGTGGCTGCCAAATGGAGGTGTGGCTGCCAAATGGAGGTGTGGCTGCCAAATGGAAGTGTGGCTGCCAAATGGAGGTGTGGCTGCCAAATGGAAGTGTGGCTGCCAAATGGAGGTGTGGCTGCCAAATGGAGGTGTGGCTGCCAAATGGAGGCATGTTTGTTTTTTTGAAAGATGGGTGTATTCTTTGGCAAATATTTTATCCAACTCAGAATTGGCTGGATAAATATAAATTTTACCATTGGCCAAAATATTGCAAAATTATCAGTGTGTCAGTTATCGATGATTGCGAGCATCTGGAGATCAAATTACAGGGACAAATGTGAAATTAGTGCAAAAACAATCAAATTTACAATACAATTTAAAGATTGGAAAGATCCTTTATTCAAAACTCTTGGGCAGAGGCCACAAAGGAGCAGTGCTGCTGTTTTCTCCAACTTATTTTCTTTCTTCTTCGGATTTTAAAGAGCACTGACTTTAATCCAGGACTGTCTGAAGCACCCAGCAAAACAGCATCGGCCACGGTGAGTGGTGTCTGTTTATGACTAATTTCTACCTGAAGTCAGAGGGCAGAGAGAGTGAATGAGAGAGAGAGAGAGAGAGCTTTACAGTAACAAGGGGGCAATTGTTTGGGGCTATAGGACAGTGCCATGTGGTTGTCAAGCAAACAAGGTAGCAGTGGAACCTATTAGAGATGGACCATTTAGTATCTAATATTGGCCCTTCACTTCTGGGTATGGCCAACACATGGGCATCTTTATGAGGAAAAGGGTTTGCTTTTCCTGGGTAGTCAAGACCCTAATAACATTGTAGGCAGGCAGACAACCAAAATGTTTAATTAGCCATGTTATTATTTTAATAATTAGAGGGAATATTTAATCATGTCTATGTTTATTTAAATATCTGTTTTCCCATGTGCTTTATTTCATTGTGAAGAGTCACATTCGTTGAGCTTGGTGAACTCTATTAGATACTTCTCTGTTGGTTGAAATATTGGTGAGTTCTGGGGAGGCAAAATGTTTTACATTTGAACAAGTTCACATGGCAAAGAACTCCCTCTTCATAAATGAAATGCTTCATTGTATCAACACTACAGTGAAATCATGGGAGTCTTGAAAGGTTTACTACATAGTCATGCTTCCTTTGGAGTGGGCCTATGCAGGTAAAAAGCTGAATACACATTGCCATGTGGGAGTGCACATGTTGCAGTCCACATTTTAAAATATCCTCATGAGACAGCCCTGCGAGTCACAAGAGAAGGAGTTGTACTCTCACAACAAAAGTTTAACAATATTAACTAATTGGTTGCCAAAGGGATAACTTAATAATACTCTAATTGTAAAGTCTAATTAGAAGAAAATACTTTCATGCACATGCCATTATCAGGAACAATAACAAATAAACTAAATTAGGACCGGAAAATTGTGAGACAGTGTTTGCACTTACCTGGAAGGTACTTTATCAGTGTTGTACATTTGTTGTATTAGTTGAAGGCTACTCAATCCACTCATTTGTATTATCTTGTCTACAAAACTGTCTAAGAAAAAAATAACATCTTGAATATGAATCTTGAATGCTACAATGAATCTTGAACGCTACAATGAATCTTGAACGGGCTACAATGAATCTTGAACGCTACAATGAATCTTGAACGCTACAATGAATCTTGAACGCTACAATGAATCTTGAATGCTGAATGTGCCTTCAATTCGCTTTGTTGGAACAGCCAGGTAAGATAATGTACAGTATAAATAGACATGGTCATTATCGTCGTTATGCTCATTAAAATAGTTAATAATCAATAGTAGTTAGCTAGCTCTGTCCTGGGGATGAGCCTTGACACTCTAGAGGAGGTGGCGGAGAGACGGATCCTGGCCAAACTGCTGGCCATCATGGACAACGTCACCCAACCTCTGCACGCTATGGTTATGACGCAGAGGAGCACTTTCAGTCACAGACTGATCCCACCACGGTGTGCCAGAGAGCGCAACAGGAGGTCCTTCCTGCCGGCGGCTATTAGACTATATAATGCCTCACCGGGGTGCCGTGCCGTCGGCAACATAGATCTGGAACTGTTGGGGTGTTAGGACCTAGTTTAACAATAATGCATCCATCCGTGAGTAACTCTGGTCCGTCAGCACTCATTCACTCAGGGCCTATTTATTCATGCAGGTCTGTATATACATACTCATGTACAGTTGTTATATCATATCACGTGCAAAATTGCTAGTAATTCTTGGACCTAACCTACGTAGGCATTCACTCAGGAATGCATATTAGTATCCTGTCAGTTGCACCTTTTCTCATTGCTTTTAGTATATCGAATGTGCTATACGTGCAGTTGTCTGTAATTAAACCCTGCGCACTAAGGACTGTATTTTAAGGGAATTACTATTATTACCCCAAATGATATCATACACACATTTAGCTATTAAAGTATCTCTTCCTGTCATTTACCTGTACAGTTTATGTAACCATGCAAGTATTCACTATCTGTAAATATAACTGTATACTTACCTGTTCAGCTAATTTAACCATGCAAAATGTTCACTTACCTGTTCATTTAGCCAGTCTGTCTATTAAGTAAACTATTATTATTACCCTCGCTCATATCATACGCATTTTTAGCTACTGAAGTATTTCTCTGTATAGTATAGTTAACCATCCAACATCCACCAATGTATAGTGTACATATTCAGCCAACCACCCATACTATGCAATATCTTTTTATAGCTCCAGATATCTTGTATTTCTATACTTTCTCAAACTGCCGCTCTATGTATCATGTAGCGTGTATCTGTCTTTTGTGTACTTTCGTTGTGGCATTTTGCACCTGCCCTGTGTTTTGTTGTAGCTGCTTGACAATGATCCCCACGGGGATCAATAAAGTATCTATCTATCTATCTATCTATCTATCTATCTATCTATCTATCTATCTATCTATCTATCTATCTATCTATCTATCTATCTATCTATCTATCTATCTATCTATCTATCTATCTATCTATCTATCTATCTATCTATCTATCTATCTATCTATCTATCTATCTATCTATCTATCTATCTATCTATCTATCTAGTTAATAATAGTTAAATCAATATGGCCAATCCGTGCAGGTACTGATGCTGAAAGTGACGCTGATTGGTCATTTACGTAACACGTCCTCGCGTCTACTTCCTCCTCTCTCGCGGTGAAAATGGCGGAGTACGACCTCACCACCAAAATTGCCCATTTCTTGGACCGACATCTCGTCTTTCCTTTGCTGGAATTCCTTTCGGTTAAAGAGGTAAATGCGTGTGATCTGTTGAGTTGTACAGACAGTCTAGGTTTTCGGTTGAAGTGTGTAAATAACCCGTGTAAATGCCACGTGCGTTAAAGAGTCGCGGCCTCGCGCTGTTTCCGGTCGCGCGGCGCGGACATCTGAGTTAGCTAGCTAGCATATGCTTCTTCTGTTAGCAATATTGGTGATTTTAGTGAACGGTATGTTGGTCAAATTGATTTATACTAACGTATTCCATAACGTTATGCAGTACGCTAAGTAAAACTAGTAGTTAACGTTAGCTGACTTTGTTTTTAAACCTAGGCTGGTTAGTTAGCTAACTAGCGTTAACCGCTACTGGCCCTGCTGCTTCCAAAATTTAAACTCGTTATCTGGCTACAGTGAACATTTTGCTAATGCTTGTAGAATTGGTAATTGTATATATTATTTTTTTTACATTCATATCTTCAAATCTTGGTGACATGACTCTTATATGCTACCTAGATGTTCGTCTCGAGAATGTATTTAACTAGTCCGTCCTTGTCAACTAGCTAACGCGTTAACTGTTAGTTAGCTAGCTAACGTGTGTAGCTAGAAAGGCTGACTATAAACACTCGATATGCATTAAAGTAACGTTACCACAAGGCGATAACAGAAATTCACCATGCCCAGAGCTTACCCATGACGATGCACAACGATTTAAGTCAAAGGGCCATCCACACAAAGCAAGGATGACGACTATAAATTATACAGAACTATAAACCTTGGCGAGCATCCACATCGAGAGTTTACAAGGTCCAGAAAGGCGTATTATCAGGACAGGCATAGGCTGTGTTGGAATACTCATACTTGCCTTAGAATTTGTGACATAAATTGGTCATAATATGGATATAGCTAGCATGACAAAAGTTCCCGGATGTAGTACTACACTAGCCAAAATATGAAGTATACAAGCAGTGGATACTATTTCTGTGTTTTAAGGCCCATAATGCAATTCTTAAGAAAGGGCTTGGCTTCCCATAGTTTTCAGATTTAAAGAAAATGTTGGATATTATGCAGCTGTCCACCAAGAGCGGATACAAACTCATTGCTTGAACTAATTATGACAAATGTTAGGAAAACGTTGAGCAATGTAATAAAGTAATGAGTTTTAAAATAAGTTACGTTACACGTCATGTTGGCTGACAATTTGTTAGCTACGCTATCCTTAAGAACCACATATCATTACAGCAGTAGGTACCGGTATGCATTTGTGGAAAAAGTACTGAATTGTCATATTTGAGTAAAAGTAAAGATGCCTTAATAGAAAATAACTCAAGTGAAAGTCACCCAGTAAAATACTAAAGTATCACAAGTAAAAGTACAAACCATTTTCTAATTCCTTATATGAAGCAAATCAGATGGCACCATTTTTAGCTTATAGGCGTTCACAAAATATTCATACAAATATGATTAGGCCTCTCATAGACTAGGCCTTGTAGAAAGAGGGCCAATCAAGATAGGTCTGACAAATTAATGTAGCATTGGAAAAAATGCATGCATCCAGCCATAGAGAATAACCTATCATCAAAATACAAAATGTTTTTTATAACATGCACAATTAGAAGCATCTATATAGAGCAAGCTTCACTATATTTGAGCCCAGTAATTTTGCTCACCACATCCACCTTCGATTGTCTCGTCTGGCTGCCACAATTTTTATTGACTGTTTGTTTATAATGAGGGACGTCCCACGTTTAACCTGGACACATAAATAGTATGAATTTGCGCTGGCTTCAGCCATGACTGCATGAGAGAGAAATAAAACATCTGCACGTCGCCTGCAGGTGAGTGTGTGTATTTCACTGTCCAATCTTAGGCTTGGACATGATCTGAGCGTGTGATCTGAGGCTGTTTGGTCTCTTGGGCATCAGTTTGGGAAAGCATCAAGGCAGAGCAAACTGCATTATAAATAAAGCGGTGCATATATTAGCCAAAAAATAATCAGATTTTGTAAAATACGTTTAACAGTAATTCAACTTTCCCCGCCTTATTGATTTGATTATTCCTGTCATTCTTAGCTTAGGTAAGTGATAGTCGTCGTGCGCTCTCAATGGACATTTGGGTACTTTCGTAAATGGTTAATGAGTAACCAGAAACACCTGCAAAGCAAGTTGCAACTGAGAAAACGGCTTTTTGAAGTAGCATGCACTTGGCTGCCTGAGCCATGGAGTGAATTATATTAGGAATTTACATCATTTCATTGAATAATTTATAATTTAAAAAAATTCTGTATCCCCCCCCCCCAAAAGACAATATTTATTAATGTGTGATATTATTGCATTTTACAACACTGTCGCCCAAGATGATTGGTTTTGACCACTAAAGTATTACTGCACGACCCAATTCATCGATTTGATTGGTGCAGCTAAACCACAAGTGTATCATATATATATATATATATATATATATATATATAATATATATATATAAAATGAACAGGAACCCATACAATTCAAGTAACTTGTTTCTATTTTGTTGTGCTGTTTCATTTGTATTGGTATTTTGTGTCCGATGCGCTCAGGGTGTTACATGTCATTTGCGACGTACCACAACCTACCATGTGCGTTATAATGTAGAAAAATATAATGTAGAAAAAAAGCATGTCTCTTATGGAAGATGCTAAGAGAACAGCAATTGAAGTCAAAGATACTTTTCAGCCTAGCCTGCTGGCTAATCTTTTGAATACGCTGTAGTTAATACAAAAAAATAAACAAACGAGCAAAAGATACCATTAGCTAGCTCGATAAGATTAGCAAGATGTCTAGCTAAGGTTAGCATGCTAGCTAGCTACACTGACAGTTGTCTATTTGTTAATGTTTCTCCGCTCATTGTGGAAATCACAAACTTTCTTTCCCACCTCCAATTGGTGAATATGTACAAGTAGCTTGCATCATTCTTTGGAGGTGTAACCAAAACAAGCATTTACACTATAGGGCAGGAATTACATCAAAATGAGGGTGGCATTGCCCTCTGGTGGGCGCCTTCAACATCCAGGCATCCATTAGAGCTAAACATGGTTAGTAGCTGGTTAGTCAGGTTAGTAGCTGAACCTCTTACATCTGTCATTGTCAGCAGTTCTCTTAAGCTGGGTAGTCCAAGTTAAGGATTTGAGACTATATTCTGAAATAGCCCCATTTCCCAACTTTTTAAACCATTTCCACTTTTAGATCTACAATGAGAAGGAACTGTTTCATGGAAAATTGGATCTCCTTAGCGAGACCAACATGGTGGACTTCGCCATGGATGTTCACAAAAACCTCTTCCCTGAGAAGGAGATCCCCGCCAGTAAGTCGACTGCACATTGCGTAGTCTACCGCCTACATTTTTTTTGTTAAAGAAACCTGTTCAGTGATATGATTTATGCATGGTTCAGTATTGTTTACGCTAGTTGATGAACAATCACAAGATGGCGGCAGAACTGATTAAACACCACCCCCTCACATTTTAGTCATGACTTAATACAATCCTTACTGTCTCAAAAACTAGTATAAAGAGAAATCTTTTCACATGAATGTTACATGTAATGGTATTCTCCTTGCTATTACCTTGGTCAAAGCCTCTAATGGTTTCTCTCTGTCCATGTGAAGCCCTGAGGGAGAAGAGGATAACTGTGGTGGCTCAGCTGAAGCAGCTACAGGGTGAGACCGAGCCCATTGTGAAGATGTTTGAGGACCCAGAAACCACAAAGCAGATGCAGTCAACCAGGTGAGTTCGAACGTCCTGCCCCACCATTTGACTGACGGATGGTTTAGGAGTTGTCTTTTCCGTTTTAAGGACAATGCCATTTTGGCTTTTTATGACATGAATATGGCCTATAGCAATTATTGAGGTTCCAGAGTAGTGGTCTTGCTGTCTGGTCTAAGTTTCTCTAACTTTTCAGGCTTAATGAATGAAATTCAAGTGGCATTTAATTGAGATGATGGTAATCAATCTCAAAACATTTGTATGCCTACATTTTGGATACAATTATTTCTCTAGAGTTTGCGAACTCTGCAAACGCAGATGAGGAGACCGTTACATGATGCTGCGGTGAATGTTAAGGACTTTGCCGTGATTAAAATAGTTTGGTTAAACTCATTCTTTACTTGGCTTCTTGGCAAGCGTGAGTTCCATTCATCAAAGGACACTTTTCTTCCACTTGCCAATCTTTAATTTTTTGTTAAAGGTTTGGGTTTGAGACATTATACCGTTGTAATGGGAGTTTTGAAGCCTTGTGAATGTAACTTAACTTTTTGGAGTGAAGTCTGTTGTGCTGCTATTTTCTGTTCAGATTTCTGTTTGAGTAATCTGTCTTCGTGGGCGGCATAATGCTTCAGTTTCTTTCTTGTTATGTGAGGATTCTTTTTGATACTATTGGATTTGTAAAACAATACAAAACTTGTCCCGGGTAACCAAAGAACTCTAAACAAAACCAAAAGGGCAATCATGCCCATTTTAGCGTACCTCTCAAATATCCGCTGAAGTTACTCTGGATGCAGTAGTGTCTTTTTATACATTATTTTAGATTTCGGATCGTCCCTGACTGGAAATGGCGAAGAGGTTCAATATTTTAATCCCCTAGTTCTATCCACTTGGGATAATACTGTGTGATGTTGAGATAATGATTTGTGTTGGAGAGAGTGTCTTTTCAGGAACACTGTTTGCCAACATGCTCATAGGAGGCCTGCCCTCAACTTATTATTGCTAGGAAGCAAATCCAATATAGTCTAGGCCTAACCAATTTATCTCATTCACTTTCATTTGTCATTTATTATTGTTGTTATGTTTCTGATCCATATTTATAGGTTGAGGAAATTAAACATTTCTTTTGATCTTGAGTTTGTCAACTTCCATCTTCTTTGCTTTTTTTGTTTTGTGCAGGAGGTGGTGGCAGTAATGCAATGCTGTCTACCTTTTTTGAAAGGCTGTTCAAGGCATAATGTAGACTTTTTTACATTTGGATATGTGGGATGTCTTGCCGTTGTCCCTGTGGGGACTGTGGCTTGAAAGGCAGTTGTGGATGTGAGAACCTGGGGCAGGTCTTGACGACTAGGTCTGTCACAGTGACCATATTACCGCCAGACCGGCGGTCACGAGTCATGAAAGCAGTCGAATTCCACATGACCGTTTAGTCACGTGATTAGGCTTCTCCAAGCTGTGATGCTGCTGATGGTCATTAGTAGCCTACCAAACTTGCTAACTGCCTGGTACTCAGCACTCTATTGACCCTCTAATCACTCTGACATCCATGCAAATGTGATCGAAAATATAATCAAACGCTTCATGAGAGCCCTTGAGCTCATGTTGCGCAACATATTTCTATAGGCTATGTAATTGCGTGAGGAAACAATGATGGCCTCTATTAAAAAGAGGAGGATTCCATCAGCTTTCTATAGGCTAGGCCTACTATATTTATGACTCAACTTTCCTAATATTAAACGCATTGCTTCTCTTTACAACAGGAGTATAGTCTACCTGGCTGGGATGAAAATGAACCGCAGGAAATACGTCCTCCATTCACTACTTAAGTGCATAGATTACTTTTAATTTTTTCCCCCAGCTTCGAGACTGTTGTGTGGTGATGGAGTTACGAATTGAACTTTAATTAAATGAGTTGACTCTACACATGGGATGATTTCACTGAACAACAAAAGGGAATATTGAATGATCCCCAATGATCCATCGCATCTCTCAAAAACGTCTTCAACATACATCTGTAATAGGATAGTCTAGAAACTAAAGCCTCTCAGGCTTCCATGTCTTCTCCCTGGACCTCCT
This sequence comes from Thymallus thymallus, assembly GCA_023634145.1. Classification (NCBI taxonomy): domain Eukaryota; kingdom Metazoa; phylum Chordata; class Actinopteri; order Salmoniformes; family Salmonidae; genus Thymallus; species Thymallus thymallus. The sequence continues at coordinate 31,590,410 of CM042416.1, read as the reverse complement.
CAATGTCCACCTCTTGAACATCAGACCTTGTTGAGGATGGCTCGTTGTAAGGCTCAAATTTCCCCGGATGGCCACCAATTTTTCAACCCTTGTATATGTCAGCCTGTTGCGTGCTTCAGTGTGTGTGTTCCCAAACCAGGACCAGTTGCGCTCTGAGGCGGCTGATGTTGGTGGGATTTGGAGGATGATGGTGGCGACAGGGGAAAGAGCCTGGACAGAGCCTCTCCCTGGACCTCCTCAATGTCCACCTCTTGAACATCAGACTCTGAGGCCTCATCTTCACTTTCCAACCTGGACCAGTTGCGCTCTGAGTCGGCTGATGTTGTGGGATTTGGTGGGATTTGGAGGATGATGGAGGAAACAGGGGAAAGAGCCTCAGATCCACAAAGTCCCTTCCACCAGGTGGCTGATGAGATATGTTGGCACGACTGCCATATTGCATCTCCATCCCAAAGCCCTTGCTTGGAAGTGTACTTAGCCAGACTGACAAGAACAGTGCCATCATCCAGGCCAAGGTGGTGAGACACGGTAGTGATGACACCATAGGCCTTGTTGATCTCTGCACCAGACAGGATGCTCTTGCCAGCATACTTGGCAAGAGCGTCCTGATGTTTTTCAGAACTGCAGTTTCCTCTGCTTGGCGCAACAGTGAAGTGGACAGGGCAGTATGGATTTCTTCTCTTACATCTGCAAGCAGAGTCTGAACATCAGACAGGGTGGCATTGTCTCCCTCAATCTGTGCAATGGCTACTGCTATAGGTTTCAGGAGTTTCAGGCTGCTAACCGCTTTCTCCCAAAATGCATCATCCAGGAGGATCCACTTGATGGGGCTGTCCATATCGGCAGACTGTGATATGGCCATTTCTTGGAGAGACTCCTTCCCCTCCAGGAGACTGTCAAACATGATTTGACATATATAACACCACCCCAACAGGTGTTGCTATACAGCTTCAATGTGGTGACCTTATTCTTCTCACTTTGCTTGGTGAGGTAGATTGCTGCTATAACTTGATGACCCTTCACATACCTAACCATTTCCTTGGCTCTCTTGTAGAGTGTATCCATTGTTTTCAGTACCATGATGTCCTTGAGGAGCATATTCAATGCATGGGCAGCACAGCCAATGGGTGTGATGTGAGGGTAGGACTCCTCCACTTTAGACCAAGCAGCCTTCATGTTCACTGCATTGTCTGTCACCAGTGCAAATACCTTCTGTGGTCCAAGGTCATTGACTGCCTTCAGCTCATCTGCAATGTAGAGACCGGTGTGTCTGTTGTCCCTTGTGTCTGTGCTCTTGTAGAATACTGGTTGAGGGGTGGAGATGATGTAGTTAATTATTCCTTGCCCATTAACATTCGACCACCCATCTTAGATGATTGCTATACAGTCTGCTTCCTCTGATTTGCTTGACCTTCACTTGAACTCTGCATCCAGCATATTAGTAGATCAAGCTTGTCTGGTTGGAAGGTCTGGAAGGGTGTATGCTGGGCGAAGAAAAATCAGAAATCTCTTGCAATACACATTTTGCCTGTGATCGTCAGAGGTGAACCAGTTGCATACACAGCTCGAGTAAGACATTCATCAGCATTTCTCTAACTACATTGAGTCAAAAAAAGGACCATGAGCTTTTGCTATCAATAAGGTGTCTGATTCATCATTTTCACTTCAAATGGAAGGAGAGGAACTTTTGTCAGAGTTTGCTTGTTGTGAGCACTGAAGGAACATTATGCACTTGGCCAGATGATTATGCATTTTTGGTGCATTCTTCACATATGATTTGGCACAGTATTTGCACATGTACACTAGGGATGGGCACGATTACTCGAATATCCTAAATGAAGTTAGTATTCGAATACTTATGACGGTAGTTAAAAAAAAAAAAAAACTTTTGTAAAATGTAACATGAAATGAAGTGTTCCATGAGTCATGTATTATAAGAGTTGTGACGTTTTTAAGTTATTTAATAAAAAATAAGCAAAACACGATGGTCATTCGGCGCTCAAAACCGGAAAAATGTCAAGTAAGCGAGGTGTGGAGGTATTTCGATCATGTTTACAACCAAACAAACGTTAAATGTAAAACATGCATTGTCAAGCTAGTGTACCACAAGTCTACCACTTCAGTGCAAAACCACATGAGGGTGAAGCATAAAGAAACAACTTTGTCACAGGACAAACAAACGCACCCCCGCATCACCTCATTTTCTACCTTGAAGCGAAGCTGTGACCCGGTAAGAAGCGAGCACATCACGCAGTTGATCACCACGATGATAACAGAAGACATGCTACCTCTGAGCTTTGTTAGCGGATTTAATCTGTCGTTGTGCGCCGTAGCCTCTATAAGATCCCAGTTCCAAGGATTGATCTCTGCAAATTAATAGGTTATAATTCTAATTGTGTATCTTTCGTTTTTATAACGGATAGCCTACATAATGTGTTTAATATAAGTATTTTTATTTATCGTAGGCTAGGCGTTATTGCACTCCGTTTAAGAGCCTACTTCTGAAGACCAGAATTTTTCAAGTTCAATGTCTATTTGTCATGTTCAATAAATGTGTCTTGCATTTGTGTTTATATAACTGTTATTTATTCTAATAGCTTAACAGTCACAATTCTTGTCACTGAATGTGTTGCGTTAAAACATTTTCGAATAGTCAAAAAAATATTGGCTATTATTCGAATTGTGGATTCATTTTCATTAGGGATGCCCATCCCTAATGTACACAGCTTTTCCTTCATTTGCTGCAGTGAAATGTGGGTTCTGCTATTTCAGCCACACCCTTTGCTGACCGGTGTATAAAATCGAGCACACAGCCATCTGAATTCTCCATAGACTAACATTGGCAGTAGAATGGCCTTACTGAAGAGCTCTGTCACTTTCAACGTGGCACCATCATAGGATGTCACCTTTCCAACAAGTCAGTTTGTCAAACTTCTGCCTTGCTCGAGCTGCCCCGCTCAACTGTAAGTGCTATTATTCTGAAGTGGAAACGTCTATGAGCAATGAAGGCGCCACAAGCCCTCATGAAGCTCCTGACGAACAGTTATTGTGCTGACGTTGCTTCCAGAGGCAGTTTGGAACTGGTATTGAGCGTTGCAAACGAGGACAGACAATCTGAATGGAAGCAAGTCCCCGCAGAAGTGTTTCAACACCTAGTGGAAAAGTGGAGGCTGTTATAGCAGCAAAGGGGGGACCAACTCCATATATGCCTGTGATTTTGGAATGAGATGTTCGACAAGAAGGTGTCCATGTACTTATGGTCATGTAGTGTATATTTTTGATGCCTTCCCTATGTTGACATGAAAGACGATTCATTTTATGGCATATAAAAATATATATTTTTTGGCAAGTGACTTATCTAAGGCAGCAATTCAAGTTTTGTATAGTGAAATTGCTCTTCCTCTTAAATGTTGCTTGTTGGATCATGACAATTTAATGGTGTCAGTGTTGAAAATAAATGTTGTGAATGTTAACACACAATAATAGTACTTTTGCTTCCCGTCAAGTCTCTTTTGAAGTACAAAGGAGTAGCTTAAACTGTTTTGAAAATGAAAGGCCCTTGATTTACCTGTAACTCTAAACCTGCTACAATCCAGAAATTGAAAAAATTACACCTGAATGGGGCTTTACACCCAACATGCGTCAGCCAACTGGCTATAATGAAACAAGGCCACTAACTGTGTGAAATTCTCTTGCTTTTTTTCAGGGATGGACAGGCCCTTTTTAACTATCTGGCGGAGAAACACAGCGTAAGTTTGGCCTGCTTTGCTGATGTCTCACTTCAAAACTGCATTTCCCATGACTTGTGTGAACCTGCTGTTTAGGGGAGGCCCAAGCAGGGAGATGTGCAATGACTTCCCAAAAATCTTAACAAATTTTTTGGGATTTTACTCTTGCAGAAAATTCTGTGGACATTTTACTCTGTGGTGAATTGTTAAGAATAGACGGAACAGCTCGGGACTCATAGGTCTGGCCGAAAGAATGCTGGGGAGTCTATATTTGGTGTGACACTTTTTCCCTCCCCCAGCATCTCGCTGACCTGCACCCTGTCCTCAGTGCACCTCCACAGCCCATAGGTCACTCGGCTGTGGGAAAGGGCGGTCTCCCTCCGCATCACAGCGGCTAGCGACCACTGCCTGTCAAAGCCACACTACACTTGTGCACTACCCTGCACATTTGACTGAGCAACTCAATTTAACTCTAGCAAGCTTGTAACGGCATGCTTGTTGCACATGGTTAGTCGATAATGCTGAAACGTCAGTGCCACGTCTTCATTTGTGCTGAGTTCTTGTCAATTCAGCAGACTAGGCTTTTTAGAAGTGCAATCTTTTTTATAACTTCTCTTTAATGGAGTCTTGGGTATCAATGCATGAGCACCCTTTCCACATACCTATTGCTCTTTCTATTTGTGGAACAGTTTGTTGCATTGTGGCCGTCGGACAATTTGACTTTTTAAAGTCATAGGTACACTAGCAACGGCTGCCAGTCTTGACATTAATAGGAACTGCCTTCTATGGATTATTTCTATGGTTGGTTGGTTGTGGTTGTCAGTTAGCCTTTCGCAAATGTGATAATACAATAATGCGAAAACATTGTTTGGAAAGAAAATATTGACATGACTAAATGTGTAAATTGATAGGTATTTTAACTTTTTTTTTTTTTTTTTTTTTTTAAGCATTTTAATAAAATATTTGATCAGTTTTCCTCAAATAAAGGGGATGATGAGACTATCTTAGCGGCAGGTTAGTTCTGAAGGATTTGTAGCCATTGACCTGGCTAAAATGTGAGCCCCTTTTGTTGTACTGCTTATCTGAAGTTGAACTCAGACTTGACCAAAGTTGACTCCTCATACCTTATTCTGGTCAGTTGTTGAAGGCTTTACCCAAATGGCCACAGATGACAACGTATCATATTTTCCTGTCTGAGCAGGGATTCTAACAGGCAACCCTCACGCAGCTAATGGGTATCCATAATAAATACAGATACAACTGTTAGGCTACCTGCCAACCCCATTGATTAGTGATAGTAATCAAACAGAACGGACTCTTAAATCGAACAGTATTCTAAAATTGCCCTTTTTACTCCAGCCACTCTGTTCCAAGTGGGGTGGTCTGGCATTGATGGGATGTAACACCATGGCTCTCATCTAGGACCATTATCTTACATGAGGCTCGCAAGAAGGCTGACAATATGGTCATCGTATAAATAATTGCTTGGGTCAGGTGTCTATGCCCTGAATAGTTATCGGACAAAACCATTGATCAGACTTCATTTCTCTTCCAGTTCCGTCAGGAGTACCTGGACACTCTGTACAGATATGCCAAGTTCCAGTATGAGTGTGGAAACTACTCTGGGGCTGCCGAGTACCTCTACTTCTTCCGTGTCCTGGTAAGTCTAGTACCCCCCCCCCCCCCCCTCATTTCAGCGTACTCTGGCAACCTTGGTTACTAGATGTTCACAGCAAGTTAATAATAGATATAGATGTCTGTTTTACTGTTTTAGATTATTACAGATTTGTACCCTTGCAACTCCATCGGTTGTTTTCCGGGATGAAAACTGTCCCATAAACTACTTTATGGGACAGTGCTTTATATTAGCACGCTCTTTGAGGGCAAAACAGTTAGACTATGATTTGAAGCATCATTAAGAAGTATTTGTTTCTCAGGAATTGCTCTCATATTGGGTATTAATCGCTGTTGTTTTTACAACAGTCGACAGTGCCAAATGGCATAAATTATAAGTGGTATACATCCACTTAACATAGTTTTTTTTTTTTTTTTTTGGGGGGGGGGGCACTGTTTCCGTTTGGCGTAACAAGTTTTCTTATGAACAATTTGAATTTCTTACTTCACTGCTTGGTTATTTAACTAGGGTTCCAGCACAAGAGTAAGAGGGAGAACACCCTATCAGTAATTGCACCTCGAACAGAAGCAGAGGGACTTTTGTCAGATGTTGCTTGTTGTGAGCGATGAGGGAACTTTAATGCACTTGGGCCAGATGATTCTGCATCTTTGTTGCATTCTTCGCAAATGATTTGGCCCAGTATTTGCAAATGTATTCAGCTTTTCCTTCTACAATAGCTTTCTGAGTCTCCTTCTGTAGACCTGCTGGAGAGGTTAAGGTTTTTATTGGGGGTCGTAAACGTCCCCCACAGGGCAACTTCGTGACACTTCGAGCAGCAACCAGCTGTTTAAGGATCTGCGAAGTGATATTCCACTCTACCTATAATCTGTATGCTTTGCCAATTTAATTCCAGTAAATTGTGCAATTTAACTTATGGACTGATAAGCTTGTGTAGTTTCGGTTAACCGTTAGCGTCCCTAGTTTTGAATGTTCAACTAATTCCATTGAGTGTCTCAACCTGTATGGCTGAGACACTCAGTATTTTATTTTTGTTGTTTTGGCTAACATACGAGACAGGTGCATGGCGGGTTTGGATTAAATAATTTTCACCAGCAGTGAAATACTATGGAAATCAGATAATACCAAAGAGGGTTTGGGGGTGGTAATTACAGTTCACTGAAAGTACTGGCAGTATTCTTGTTACACATGCGTACTTCTTATTTCCTCCATAAACAAAGGGATCATTGCTCAGGCTCTGGTGTTTGTGGCTTCCCTCCCGCTGCCCTCAGAAATTAGTGAAAGATGAACTACACAGAATGGCCAAGGTACAGTAGGACTGTGTGCACTGCTGTCTAGAGAGTGGGAAACCTCTTGGGCTTAGAGGGGTGGTAAACTGTTAGAGGGGAGGCCAGAGGAGTGTTTTGTGTCACAATAGTGGTGTAACACTAGATAAGTCCTGGGAATGGACAGCCTGTGACCCCAGTGGAAGGTGCCTTTTTGTTAGTCACTCTCCAGGACCAGTGGCTTGTAAGGGCTACTCTGTCTGAGCGCTAGGCTGATCTTTTGTGCTATCGTTGGCTTTAACGAGTTAAGTCACCTAATGTTCTTCAGAAAGCCTTGCCGTCAAACCTTATTTCCAAACAAAGATAATCTGTTGGCCAATGAGGTTCATTTCTACTGTGCTACCACCAGACCCAATGTTGGTGCTTTTGGTCTGAGGTGTGATTTATATTTCTAGTCACGCTGACCATGCACCACCACTACTATTACCTATATTTCGCTAATGTGATGAACAAACACACCTATGTTTTTGGTGGTAGATTTTCACTGTTACTCCAAAGCCAGTGTTTACCATTTTCATCCACTATCAGTGTCCTGTAATTCCTCCAACCAAACAAGCACAATCAGTGTTTTCCAAGTCTTATTAAATTGTTGGAATTTTTTGTTTGCGTCTCCGTTGCGCTCTGCGGTATAGCATTGACTCCAAAGCCAGTCTCGAAAGAATAAAATCAAGAGTTTACATGTTCATCAGAAGGACCAACAATACGACCAACTTAGGTTTCCCATTTTAATTGACATTTGATACTCTCCCTCTGTCGCGAAGATGTCTGACTAGTCATACATGTTGGTGCTGCTTGTGTCTCCTGAAAAACAGGCTTGGCAGAGACTCTGAGCAAAGAGCCCTACTCTCTGTAAACAACCTCTTAACCCAAAGCAGTTGGCCTCTTCATTTGATTGATTCTATGTGATGCACTCACATTTTTAGTATGCTAGTGAGAGACATTGAAGACCAGATGATGGCGACTCTTGATTGATTGAACATGAGCAGACCCCCCCCACAAAAAAATCCACATCAAAAGCATGCAATTGATGCGCTCCCACTCCACAGTTTATGGTTTTTAGCTCAGTCTAAATAAACCCAAATTGCTTAGTTATGTTGGTTTTTATTCCAGTGTTGATTTTACTCATCAAATTGTCAGCCCCTCATTTTAAAATTCAGGCATGACGGCCACTGTTACCTGATAGCTGCTGCCTACTTTTGACAATCCAAAGGTTCAACAAAAAAAATACCTAAATGTCTCAGCAATGGGAGGCTTTATACTTAATACCTGCCCCCCCCCCTATTGTTGTGGACCTCCCATCTCCTCAGACTGCCCCCGTAAGGTAGAGGTGAGGCTCCATAAGTCATTGAACGTGGGAAAGCCAGTCAATTAGAGGAAGCCAGGCTTGCAAAATCCAGGCCTCGGGTCCTGTTACAGTGTGGCCTAGTGCGAAAAGAGCAACTTATTCATATCATCAGTTAATGCCGGTATTGGATGTTGCGAATAAAGATTGAGTGTCCCGACGGCTCTCCAGCACAGCCAATTTATTGTTGCTGGTCAGTCAGTGAAAATGTGCCCCGTTTCGCCGACCAATGGAAACTCTAGGTAACTGCTAGAACCCAGGTATTGAAACTATTGTTGCATGGCCCCTAGTGAATGCCAGGCAGTGTGTAGAAAGCTGCCATAATGAAATGGAGGTCCGCCAAACGTAGCAGGCAGCCACTTCAAGACAGAAAAAAACACAAACAAAACTATTTTAGAGATGAAACGACAACCTTTTTTAAATTGGCACCGTGGCTGTCTTTTCTCCTACTAAGTTATAACGCTGATCTTATGAAGTCCACCTGTTTAAAGTAATTTAAAGCAGTCCCAAGTTGTGTGTTTGTGGTCAGATAACTCCACTGTTGTGAGTGGATGGACGTCTGCCCCTCTTCCTGGGTTTTACTATAGAAGACTGCCTTGCCGCTCATCTTTCCCAATTTTATTTTTTATTTTCTCCACCTGTCATCCTCTCTTTATGTAGCACTTCATTTCAAAGTTACTTTGTAGCCTAATAGTCTTCATGTGGCCTAGCAGGTAACCTAGCGTTGAGAGCGGTAACCCGGTCGCTGGTTCGGATACTCGATCCGACAAGGTGAAAATCTGTGCTCTTGAGCAAAGAACTTAACCTTAATTTGCTACAGAGCTGCCATACTACTATGGCTGACCCTGTAAAACAACACATTTCACTGCACCTATTTGGTGTAGGACTATATATAGCTATAGAGATGTTTTTACTAAAAAAAATTTGTCCTTTATCTTGATAGTCTGCGTTTCTCAATTACGTTGGGATCCCAGCTGAATTTTATTTTATTGAACCCATGGATCTGTCGTGTCTGTCTACTCCGTTGGCTGTCTGAAATAAGAAAGCGTCTAGGTTTCTGTGGCCGTACAGTGGCCCCCCTCCCTCACTTCCTGGTTGACTCTTGTCACTGACTGCATTTTTGGTGTTATGAGCTACTGTGGGCCAGAGGTTCCCATGAGCCATAGGGTGGAGCCCAGCTTTGATTAAGAACTGCTTCTTGTGACATTTTGAGGATGGCTGTCCCCTCAACTGTTTCTTATTAGCACCAGTATTTATATATAGCTCGCGCGCGAGCGTTTGGCTTGTGATAATGGAAGAGTTGAGTACTAAGACTTTATAGCTCCCATGATTCAACGGGATGTTTTCCTTTTGTGTTAATGGTAGGAGATTATCACAATTATATTTTAACATGCTTGAAATGCTGTAGAAGTTATTGAAACGTTCCTGTCAAAGACATGCAGTTTGTACAGCAAACCGAAATTAATTGTCCTACTGGCAATGTAACAGGCATAGACTTCGGAAATGCGTTAGGATTGTTTTAAAAAGCTGGATAGCTAATCAGTGACATTTCCTAAGGGCATTCACAGATTTGTCTTTTTTTATGCCCTTTTCAATCAAATCAAGCATCCAAACACAGTCATTTATCTAGACTAGACGGATTACCCTGGCTCTGAGTAAATTATGAACACCTCCAGATGTTGTATAGAAACCCAGGCTGTTGCTGGCCACTACAGATCTAGATTTCTGTGGCTGGGGCAGGACCTCCGTTGTTGGTGAACTCCTCAAGTGACAGACATTTTGAGTACTCTGCCTCTACTGCAGGCTTCTCCATATGGCCTTGTTGATCAAAGCTCTGATGTTGCATAAAACCACCAGAAGTAGTAGTAGCAGCAGCAGCATACACACCATTAAAGTCCTTTCAGAGAGGGGCAGAAGACCAGACGGTTTTCAGCAAGAGGAGATTGACCTGAGGTTATTACAAATTGAGTGTTATCTGGACCCAGAATTCGAGGTATCGTCAACCATCCCACAGGCTGACCTTTGACCTGCTGACCCTGCTCCAGTAACGTCTCAACCACTGGGACCCAAGGTGGTAGCTTGAACTAGGCAAAGCTATGTTAAATGATGGATTCCATTCTTTACTCTAGAGGAGGACTAAAGCTGAAATGCCCTAATCCTAGCTTTAGTGATGCGTTTTGTCTTTCAACCGTTGCAGCATTAAGTAAATAACACTAACCAAATGTTTTAGCACTAACACATTGTGCGGAGAAGCTCACATATGCTTCAAATGTGCTCGTAGTTACTGTGGTAATCTGAAAGGATCACAAAGTGCAGCTAATTAGGTTTTAATAAAAAGCTAAACTTTCTTTCATGATCCATTTCTGTTTCTGTCAAGCCCCATTCCCTCAATATGACCATTTTAATCAGTTTATCCAGTATGAAAAAGTAACTCCACGGAACAGTTTCGCCTGCCAATGCCAAGCGGCGGTGGCAACGGCCACTCCTTCACTGAGTGTGCATGTGTGCGAGCACACTGTTTGTACACGGAGGCATTTATCAGTATTAGAACTGTCAGTGCCTGGTCATTTTGCAGTTCTGCTTCTGTGATAGGTGATGCTGTGCGTTTTCAGGTTCTAACAAGTATGACATCTTTTCCCAGGTCCCGGCCACAGACAGGAACGCCCTAAACTCCCTGTGGGGAAAGCTGGCCTCTGAGATCCTGATGCAGAACTGGGAGGCTGCGATGGAGGACCTCACCCGCCTGAGGGAGACTATTGATAACAACGTAAATGCCCCAATTTGACACTGCACTTGGATTCCCTTACATAGATTTGACGCCTGTATTGACCGCTTCATGTCTTAGCAAATCACTGTTGCGGCTTGATGTCCCCCCTCCTCAGTCCTGACTCGAGTGGAACTGCAAATTGAGCAATTATGTGGATTTTAGTTTGATTTTTAATTGGTTGGATAGCTGGGAAGGGAGCAGGAGTGCAGGCTTTGGTTTGGAAGGAAAACATTTGGAAGGGAGAGAGAGCTCTTAAGTTCTTAAAGTACTCTCTGAACTTTTTAATTGTCTTACAGCATACTGTATAGTCATCTCAATCTAAACTAACTAATAATGACTAAGCTCTCTCTCTCTCTCTCTCTCTCCTGTCTAGTCGGTGAGCTCCCCTCTCCAGTCTCTTCAGCAGAGGACCTGGCTGATCCACTGGTCCCTTTTTGTCTTCTTTAACCACCCCAAAGGCAGAGACAACATCATTGAGCTCTTCCTGTATCAGCCCCAGTAAGTACTTTCAGCTCTGACACACTTTATATTAAAACACTTTTGGCTTTTTTGGACCTGACTACTAACCCTCTTTAACATATTGGCCTGTAGAAGCTGCCATCTCTACAGTCTGACGCGCAGTGTCTTCACTGATCCACATTAAACCCTTGAGTGACCCAAGAGGTGATTGTTAAAATGTGGCTTGCTGGCATCCTGGGTGTGTGGGGGGAATTATCCCTAAAATAGTCACAGTAGAGTGCTGGACCTCATCTGAACCTTAGGCATCAGGGTTTGCTGCTAGTCCAGGAGAGACCCAAAAGTGGTTCAGCTGGCCTGGGTCAGGTCCTGCAAGATGTGGAGAAAGTAGTTTTATTTTTACTAGACTAACTTGATTTAGAAAAATAAGCTATTTTCTCTTAACTTTGGGAAGGGGGCCTCTTCAAAAATCTACTCTGGGTATTTTTTAAGTGCTTTCAGTCCGTTTGTTTTTGTGTGGTCTATTCACTCTCGAAGCTGCGAGTCAGTCCATTTGTATTGCGGATTGGAAACTCTATGCACAGCGTAAAATTTACACACCAACTATTATAATGCACCCCCTCACCCCACGCTGATTGCCGGTTTTTGTAATTGAACAGATTGTAGTCAACTGGAAGTATGACATGCCACCACAACCTAGCAGATAGGGATGTCTGAGTTTTTTTACTTTGTTTTTATTTTTATTGCAGATAATGAAGTAAAGGCTATATACAGGGGGTACTGGTACAGAGTCAATGTGAGGAGGCTTTATACAGGGGGTACTGGTACAGAGTCAATGTGAGGAGGCTATATGCCGCTTTATACAGGGGGCACCGGTACAGTCAATGAGCTTTTCATAGTCATGAAAAGCTCACCCAAACATCTGTTTGGATGAACTTGAGGGAGTTTTGTGTGCGTTGCAGTTTCACAGTCAAGAAACCACTTAATTCCACATTGAGGCTTGGCCTCATTCCCTCACCCCTTGACCATTACTTCCTTTGGTCAAAGTTGGTGACCAGTGGCTAGGCCTTAGTTTAATGTTTGACCTCTGTTACCCGAACAGTCAGCAAAAGTTGCACCAGGCCTTCCTTGTTTGTGTTAATGAAAACATCTGAGTTCAATGGAGCCCTTGATGAGAATATTGTCATGTAGGTGCAAAGGGGGAGGATAATACTGTAGTAATGCCATAATACTGTAGTAATGCCATAATACTGTAGTAATGCTCTGTAGTAATGCTCTGTAGTAATGCTCTGTAGTAATGTAGTAATGCCGTACTACTGTAGTAATGCTCTGTAGTAATGTAGTAATGCCGTACTACTGTAGTAATGCTCTGTAGTAATGTAGTAATGCTCTGTAGTAATGTAGTAATGTAGTAATGTAGTAATGCTCTGTAGTAATGCTCTGTAGTAATGTAGTAATGCCGTACTTATGTAGTAATGCTCTGTAGTAATGCCGTACTACTGTAGTAATGCTCTGTAGTAATGTAGTAGTAATGTACTACTGTAGTAATGCTATCCAAGCCCTGCAGTTGGTTGTTTCACTCACTTTATATTATTCTATCGTTCTGATGGCCAATGAAATTGTAACTTCTCTACCCCTCGTCTCGTTACTCACTCACTCACACAGACTTTGTTTCCTCAAAGTCCAAAATGAGTAGGTACCCTTAGTGGGGGTCGGGTAAATGTTTTAATTTTTATTGCAATCCCAGATATGACTGACTCATGCAGGATTGCTTCCTATTGGAGACCCCCGGTCAGTCAATGATAGCTGTTCAGATAAGGATGAAGAGAATTTTTACAATTAACTCAAGCCGAACACTCCTTTTGTCAAGGAATGGGGTTGTATGTGTGCAAGTAGTTTTTTCACGGAAGAGTGTTGGGATAGGACTTAACACTGTCTGCAGAGTAAGAATGTTGTCTGGTATTCTAATCGGCTTGTAACACGGCCCTCTCTCATGCTCATCCCTTGGCTGATGGATAGGGTTTCAGCTACTGGGCAGGTCCCCTGCTCTGTGATCTGTATCTACTGCAGAGGCCAGGGTTTCCTTCCCTCCTCTCATACAGGGGGTAATGAAAGGGAGGTCTTAAAACGTATGTCATACAGAGAAAGCAATATTCTTGGCTTATCTGTTTGGTCGATGAGGTCAGCCGTCCAAAATGCCATGGACCTAATTGGTAAGTTACTTGCGTACAATAACTATTTTGTTCTAGTCATTACCTGTTTTTGTTTTGTCATTTCAGGTACCTCAATGCCATTCAGACCATGTGCCCACACATCCTGCGTTACCTGACCACGGCTGTCATCACAAACAAAGACGTTCGCAAGCGGCGGCAGGTCCTGAAAGATCTGGTCAAGGTCATACAGCAGGTAAAAAAATAAATATAATTAACCAAATACATGTCCTTATCCCAATTTCTCCCAACACATTTCCTACAAAGTTTCTCTCGCTTTCTGGACAGTAACATGTTAGCCAACCTTAGTTGTCAGACAGTGTAGGATTGGCCATTTTGAAACAAGATGTCACCAACTACTTAACACTTCTTTGAGGAATGTAAGGCCTTGGCTGATAAACTTGCTGCTCTTACAGAGTATAATTCTATCAGAAGTCTTGGCTAGAGGGGTCTTGAACCCCATTACATTTGATCAAGTACAGATTTCTTCACCAACCCAACATCGGTAGCTTCTTCAGTGACTTAGAAATCTAAATAAGCACCATCTCGGTGGGCTCTGTGTAATCACTGAAACATGTGCTCTATGCTTGTTCCGTCTTCTGGGTCTTCTTGGGTCTCTCCCCCCGTAGCATGGTTTGGAACTGTTTAGGGGACTTTTTGAAAATGCTTTTATTCACTGCCTTGTAAATTCTACTATTTGCTTAGCCATGGTTCTCCACATTTGACTTTTTTTTTTCTTTTTTTTAATGTGTTGGCGGCATGCTGCCTTGCCTACCAAGAAGCTGCGCTCACAGTCATGTGCAAGTAGTTATTGAAAAAATGTTATTTTCCATTTCCAGGAGTCCTACACCTACAAAGATCCCATCACAGAGTTTGTGGAGTGCCTGTATGTGAACTTTGACTTTGACAGCGCTCAGAAGAAACTGAGGGAGTGTGAGTCGGTAAGTCCCAGCTGTCTCGCACCCACCACCCATCAATATGCAATAGATTTGGAATCATTTGTTATTTTCAGACCTCAGTTTAGAATTTGGGAACATTTGTTCATTGTGTCCTACTATTTATATTAATTGATATTACAGGAATTCTGATTGGCCAACCTGCCCTCCCAACATTCCCATGTAGCTAGCACAGATGTAAACACCATTAGTGATCATGCAAGATTGGCTGACCTGTCACACTTTTTCTTATAGCCATGGACTTTTTACTTATACACATTGCCTGACAGTAGAATTGCATTAGGTCACTTGGGTGATACAGAAGTCCTCTGGGAAACCAATGACTCATGGGTCTGGACAGATCCTTATGATGCCATGTAATTGTCCATCAGCCTGGTAATTACATTAAAAGCTTTATAAGCAAAGGTCTATGCAGAGGTTTTCAGATACTCATTTAAGAGATGTCATAGACAGCCATTGGGATAATTTATTTCCATTTTGGTTTGTAATGGCTTGATGTATACTATCATTGAAGAAACTGTAGTGCATCAGCGAAAAATAAAGGCTGCACTTTACTTCCAGCAACGCCTTCGTCCAGCTAGGCCTAGTTCTGTGACAAAACGAGGTAATAAGAACAAGCCAGCTGTTCGTCAGAGGTGTTGACTCGCGGTGGACTGCGAAGATGACATTTTCAAAACATACAAGAACAAATCTCTGGGTAGGAGTGTTACTGGTGGTTGCTGTCTTGCCTGCTTCTTGCAGAACTCTTTACAAGTGCGGACTGTAGTAGGTGGTTGACTATCTGAACTATCTCTGGTTTATGATCACATTTGCCACTAGGTATAGCTAGCTAGGAAATCCAGTTCATTTCTAAGAGTTAGCTTAACAAAACCAAGCCCAGCCAATCAGAATGAGTTTATCCCCACAAAATAGCTTTATTACAGACACACAATCCTCAGTTTCATCCGCTGTCCGGGTGGCTGGTCTCAGACTATCCCGCAGGGGAAGAAACCAGAAGTGGTGGTCCTGGGCTTGCGTGGTTACACGGTCTGCGGTTGTGAGGCCGGTTGGACGTACTGACAAATTCTATTGGAGGCGGCTTATAATACAGAAATGAACTTTCAATTCTCTGGCAACAGCTCTGGGAGACATTCCTGCAGTCAATATCCCAATTGCACTCTCCCTCAACTTGAGACATCTGTGGCATTGTGTTGTGACAAAAGGGGCCTTCAATTGTCCCCAGGACAAGGTGCACCCACCCGCGTTATGATCATGCTGTTTAATCATCTTGATATCCCACAACTGCCAGGTGTATTGATTATCTTGGCAAAAGAGATGCTCACTAACAGGGATGTAAACAAATTTGTGCACATTTGAGAGAAGCTTTTTGTGCATTATTTCAGCTCATGAAACATGGAACCAACATTTTGCATGTTGTGTTTATTTTTGTTCAGTATAATTTGAGGATTTGCAGGAAGGCTGTTTCGTTTGTGCGAACTAGCCACAAAGACTAGAATGAAATTGAAGCCCTGCGTTGAGAGTTGATTAGTACCGCAAAATACTGTGTGGTACAAGGGAAGGCCCTTTGGTAAGAGGTATTGCTTCTCTAGTACATGTGGATGGCAGGGTTAAAATGCTCTACTTAATGTTCCCACCATGTCTTTATTTAAAAAAAAATGAACTTCGGCTCTAAATAAATAAATATATATTTTTTTAACACCAACAGAAAGATGGATCCTTGCATCTACAGAAGGCTTCAGTTGTAGTGAAAGACTTTTAGAAAGGGTGTGGAGTCTCCTTTTGTAGCCAACTCTAATACTAAATTATAATTGTCCATCATAACACTTAGATAATACATTTAGGCTTAATTGTTCTTAGTATGAGGAGACTGAGTTAAACAACTGTGGCCAAATAAGGAAAAAGCATCAATGGTAATGTTAGGATTTGTTTTATTTGAATCAGAAGCTAGCTGCCCTTTCTGGGAATAGTTCTGTTAAACATATGTCTCAGTTCAGAATCCTGAAGAGTTTAGATGGAAGACTAAACCACTCAGAATGAAATGCTGTGGTATAACACTAGTATGAACTAGTAATACATTGGTATTGATGAGAATTCCTAAGTTTGAGTGAAAATGTCCCTGTGAACATATTTACAACTTGTGGTTTGTTTAATTTACGCCTAACATACAATTGAAGTTTACATGCACTTAGGTTGGAGTCATTAAAACTCATTTTTCAACCACTCCACAGATTTCATGTTAACAAACTATAGTTTTGGCAAGTCTGCTAGGACATCTACTTTGTGCATGACACAAGTCATTCTTCCAACAATTGTTTACAGACAGATTATTTAACTTATAATTCACGATCACAATTCCAGTACGTCAGATGTTTACATACACTAAGTTGACTGCCTTTAAACAGCTTGGAAAATTCCAGAGAATGATGTCATGGCTTTAGAAGCTTCTGATAGGTTAACTGACATCATTTGATTCAATTGGAGGTGTACCTGTGGATGTATTTCAAGGCCTACCTTCAAACTCAGTGCCTCTTTTCTCGACATCATGGGAAAATCAAAAGAAATCCGCCAAGACCTCAGAAAAAATATTGTAGACCTTCACAAGTCTGGTTCATCCTTGGGAGCAATTTCCACACGCCTGAAGGTACCACGTTCATCTGTACAAACAATAGTACGCAAGTTTAAACACCATGGGACCACGCAGACGTCATACCACTCAGGAAGGAGACTCGTTCTGTCTCCTTGAGATGAACGTACTTTGTCAATCCAAGAACAACAGCAATGGACCTTCTATAGATTCTGGAGGAAACGGGTACAAAAGTATCTATATCCACTGGTTGCAACTACACAAGGGGACGACAAAGAGTACTTTTTGGAAAAATGTCCTCTGGTCTGATGAAAGAAAAATAGAACTGTTTGGCCATAATGGCGGAAAAAGAGGGATGCTTGCAAGCCGAAGAACACCATCCCAACCTTGAAGCACGGGTTAGGCAGCATCATGTTGTGGGACTGGTGCACTTCACTAAATAGATGGCATCATGAGGAAGGAAAATTTGATATATTTTGAAGCAACATGACTCAAGACATCAGTCAGGAAGTTGTAGCTTAGTTGCAAATGAGTCTTCCAAATGGACAATGACCCCAAGCATACTTCCAAAGTTGTGGCAAAATGGCGTAAGAACAACAAAGCCAAGGTATTGGAGAGGCCATCAAAGCCCTGACCTCAATCCTATAGAAAGATGTGTGGGCAGAACTGAAAAATCTTGTGCGAGTAAGGAGGCCTTCAAACCTGACTCAGTTATACAAGTTCTGTCAGGAGGAACGTGCCAAAATTCACCCATATTGAACACATGAAGAAAGGGAGGTTCAAAAAGGCATGGAAAGCCAAGACAGCTGAAAAACTATCAGTCTTTTTGAAGCTCTCCACAAGTGGTCCTTGGACAACTCTTCTGATTATTCTTTTCACTCCTCTTTCAGAAATCTTGCGAGGAGCACCTGGTTGAGGCAAATTTATGGTGAAATTATTCTTTCTACTTCCGTATTATGGCCCCAACAGTGCTCACTGGAACATTCAGAAGCTTAGAAATGCGCCTATAACCAATGCCATCATTGTTTTGCAACAATTAGGTTGCGAAGGTCTTGAGACAGCTCTTTGCTTTTACCCATCATGAGATGTCTCATGTGACCTTGGCCTACAAAAAGGTCTCATTGCCATCAGTTGGGACTGAACCAGCTGATATTAATTTGCACTGACGGGGCTGGATTGCTTTTTAATTACTGATAGTTTTCAGCTGTTGTCTTGGCTTTCCATGCCTTTTTGAACCTCCCTTTCTTCATGTGTTCAATACTTTTTCCCTGTGTCATTTCATTATTACTCAACTTAATTTCTGAACTTATTTGTTTTGGTTTCTTTGTATGTATGGATTACTTGGGTTGTTACCAACATCTGGTGGAACTCATGTCAATAGCACCTTTGGAAATATATTTACTGAGACAAATGGTGACGTGTTCAATACTTATTTCACCCGCTGTGTGTGTGTTTATTTATATATATATATATATATATATATATATATATATATTGCATTAACTTATTTAAGCTTATTCAGCTCGTTAGTTTTTGCGTCTCTCCGCTCTCACACTCCGCACGTAACCCCGCCCCCACTCACTCGCTCACGTTTTCTGGCGCAACATGGAGGACGGCACAGCCACAAGGCAAGATGGCAACGAGGAGCTGGGTTGTAAGAAGAGAAACAACGGCTCAATCATTCGGAGATGGTTCGGGTTTAAAAGGTCGGATGAGCAACAGAGCAATGTGATATGTAGAGTGCAATAAACATGTCACAACAAGTGCTGGAAGCACTACAAACCTCTCACCATTTTAAAACAGCGACATAAACTACAGTACGAAGAATGTATTCAACTTTGTGGAGGTTGTGCTGTTGCAAGCCAGACTGGAAAGCCTTCTGCCCCAAAACAAACCTCTTTACAAGCTTCATTTACTCTGGGTGTGCCCTATGAAAAGACAAGTGGCGAGATATAACGGAGGCGGTAGCCTATCGCATAAAGATATGGTCCCTGTTGCAACAGTTGAACAAGCTGGCTTTAAAAAGCTGCTGAAAACAATGGTTCAAAGATATGATTTGCCTAGCCGTCACTACTTTACAAGAGAAGCACTACAAAAAATGTACAGTGAAGTCAGACAAACTATCCTACCGGCTCGCAAAAGTGACACACTACACACTGACAACAGATATATGGTCGAGCAGAACATGCGAGCCATATACGAGCTTGACTGTACATTTTATTGAAGATTGGGAGATGAAAAGTGCGTGTCTCCAAACGAGCTACTTTCCCTAAGACCACACCGGAGATGATATGGCTGAAGCGCTGCAGACTGCCCTTACAAGCTGGAAACTTGACGAAAGGGGACTGGTTGCAATAACCGACAACGGGACCAACGTTGTCAAAGCGGTGCAACTGACTAAGTGGCTGAGGATGCAATGCTTTGGTCACCGGCTTAATCTTGCAATTGGTGAGTATGTTGACTGCATACGTTCTTTTTTTTTTCTTTTTTTTTTATGTATAAATAATATAAAATTTGAAGAGGGACTGGTTTAAGTGATGTCAGCACATATTAAAGTTATCTGTTAAATAAATAATTTAATAAAGTTAGATAAATACAATTAAATAAAAATGTGATACAAAATGTAGAAAAATCTTTTGAATCACAGGACAGAACATGGCATGGATGATGACCGCATAGTGAGCAGCTTTTCCTATAGCTGGAAGAAAAGGAGAGAATTGTCTGAAGCTCAGATTCAGCTGGGTCTGCCCGCTCATCACTGAGTTCGCTACGAGATGGGGAACAAGGCAGCAAATGATTGAGAGGGTTCTGGAGCATCAGGGCGCCCTTGCCAAAGTTTTGTCCTCCGTCAAGAAATCCAGGCATCTAGTCCTTACCTGGCAGGATATAGAGGTCCTAGAGGCGGTCCAGAAGGCTCTCAAACCCCTTCAGGACTTCACAGATGCTCTGTCTGGTGAGGACTGTTACTCTCTCGTATGTCAGACCTGTGCTTCATCTTTTCAATACAAGTCTCCTGGCACATGATGAGGGAGATGGTGAGCTGACTAAATCCATCAAGACCACCATTGTGGATTATCTCAACACAAAGTATGCTGACCCAGCCACTAGTGACTTATTGGACATGGCCTCACTTGTGGATCCAAGGTTCAAAACCAAGTATTTCTCAAGTGACAAGATCGACATGTTGAAGCGCAAAGCTGTCTTGGAGGCGGAATCTCAGCTGGCTGATCAGATATGTTTTCAGCCTGACACAGCTGTGCCTACTGTGCCCACTGTGCCCATGCCTGCAGACCAAGCGGGAGCAGCATTTGTCACCAGCCATTAAGAAGAAGACATTCGCAAGCTTCTTTAAGAAGAGCACAGCCAGCACCAACCTGACACAGAGGCAGGCCATTGAAAATTAAGTGTAGAGGGTGATACAGATCCTCTGAAGTGGTGGAAGGAATGACATTTTCTTTCCAGCACTGGGCCACCTGGCAAATAAGTATCTTTGTGTCCCATCCACCAGCACACTTTCTGAGAGGGTTTTCAGTTGCAGTGTTAACATTGTAACCTGCCACAGGGCATCTCTCAAGCCTGAGTCTGTTGATAGGCTACTGTTCCTTGACCAAAACCTGTGAGAACTACAGAGCTACACACAAGTTATGGTTTTGTCGAAGTGTTCAGATCAGTAAACTAAACTACTTTCTCAGAGCAAGTAGTCCAGTTTTATATTTTGTTTCACATATTCATTGTTATTTGCACAGAGATATAGTTTGTTAAACAGGAAACGAAAACCTGTATTTTGCACTTTTTTTTGTTTTGTTCTGTCTTCGATATGTTAAATAAAGGAAAAGGTATTCTCAGATATGTGCACATTTCTATTTGATACATCTGTGCATAAAATATTTTTTATTTACATTTGATATTTGCAAAGCTGTGTATCTTGTTCAGCAGGAAATGATAACCTGTATGTTTACTTTTTCTACTGATGGAGTATTTTTGTTTTATATATTTATGCAATTCTTTATTTACATTTTTGATATTTACACAGCTAGTATGTGTATTCTCAAACGGCAAGAAGAACCCTGTATTTGCACATCATTTTGAATCGGTGTCTTTTTAAATAAAGGTGTTTGACATCTGACATGTAGTTGGCTTACAACTGAGCATTTAACCCACATAAACAATATCGAGATATATATATTGTGTATATATATTGTGTATATATATATTGTGTATATATATTGTGTATATATATATTGTGTATATATATTGTGTATATATATATTGTGTATATATATATATATATATATTGTGTATATATATATTGTATATCGAGATATGACTTTTGGTCCATATCGACCAGCCCTAGTGTATGTAAACGTTTGACTTCAACTGTAGGTCAGATAGTCATCACAATTGTGAGAATTTGTCAGCAGTCATTTAGGGTAAATTATGTGTCGCTTCGATTGAATATACCCAGAAGATGGCTCATTTACTGAAGAGGGGCTGGACATGTTCTGGAGACCCAATCACTGGACAGCAATCAGTTTTGGAGACAGAGCAGGTGTGCTAATTGGTGCAGTGCTCTGGGTTTGTTCTCTGAAACCCAATCTCTCAGCCTCATTCTTTGCATACAAGGGTATATTAAGATTTCCCAAATTATTTGATAATTTGGACCTGCAGAGAAATTAAAGGCTGAACTTTGACCCCTTCATCTTTTGCTTCTTGACGATAAATGTTCTGAATGAAAAGCATCTGGCCTGATCAAATGGCTCATTCACAATGTAAATCATGTCAACAGTGTACTGAAGGTCCCAATTCATCCTAATCTGTTTTTAACATGATATAAAGAGCCTCTAGCTCCCCCAGTATGCTTCGTAACGAATAAGGAACCTATATAGTTAATTAATTTTTTACTTTGATAGTTTTGCTCTGACAAAGTACCCAAAGCACTGCCTCTGAAAATTAAATCTTTCCTGTGCAAATGCCTCGGCAGGGGCGGCAACAATCCAATCACTACATGACGTACTACCAACAATATTAGAACTATCTCAATTCAGCGATGATCTGACACATGCCCTCAATCACCAAGCTTCTTGAACACTTGCACACTTTTAAAGAGCTCTAGGTTGGTCTCAACTTCCCTGCTTGGGGTCTTGTTTACAGAAACTCCATGTGGTTGGAGCAGATGCTGCTCCCTGTTACTCCTCAGGTTGCAGACCAGTTCTTCTCGAGGTGCTTTATCAGCATTGCATTGGGAGGTGTCTTGTCAGTTTTCTCAGAACAGGCCCTGCACACACCTTAACCTTTTCACGTGTGTGTTCCAAATATGTCAAACAGTCCACCCAGCATTACTTATTTTTTATTTTTTGGCGAATAATTTTAGAATGCACTCACTTTTCCAAAATGTGATTGTTACGCAAAAAACGTTAAACCACGCTGCCCTCAAACCAAGGCAAGCTGCCTGAATCTCAGTGCTTGAGGCGTCACTACAGTTCGAATCCAGGCTGTATCACAACCGGCCGTGATTGGGTGTCCCATCGGGCGGCGCACAGTTGGCCCAGCGTCGTCAGTTTGGCCGGTGTAGGCAGTCATTTGTAAATAATAGTTTGTTAACTGACTTGTGTAGTTAAAGGTTACATTTAAAAATACAATGCGTTATGGGTGTCACGTAAGCGTCTGTCGGTCCAAATATGTTAACAAAACAAGGTGAAGGAATAGTTCACTTGACTGACTTATGGTGCTTTCAAGAGTACTGGTAACTCTGAAGGTCAAATCATGGCATCCGTGATCTTCAAGTCAGAAAGTCTGTTCTGTAGAAAGTTGTCCGAGATTCAGTTAGATGACTGTAAAAAAAATCCCCCCCCCCCAGTTGTCTTAAACGTCTGAGATTTCCAAGTTCCCAATATTGAACGCGGCTTCAGATTGCAACTATGGTACCTCAGGGTTGCCAGCTCAGATCCAGGGGGTTTATTTTTATTTAGCGTATAAACTTCTCTGTTTGCCCCCCATCATAGTAATATTTCCTACCTCATATCCTCCCACGATACTTTCCCCCACAAATGAAATAACCCCCCTGTTTAGCTTTCACGCTGTAGTTATTCTAGGCAGTAGGCTTGAATTTGGGGTGATCTATTTGCTCTGTGATTTTGTCAAACGGTAAACGACTTGTCAAGCCATGTGCTCCTATTCTTGTATGCACTGTGACAAGTACATTGGCCACTTTTCAGCATATTAGAAATCTTCAAACTAAGTTAATATTTTTCATGCAATGGGTGCACCTGTCTTTGACTTTGTTTATTTGCATCTTATAGTTAATGGGATTAGGGAGTTTTCGCTTGTCAAACAAACTTATTTAGCTGACTTCCATCTTGTTTCTAAACAATATTACAGTTCTCCCTTGTGCTCACCAGAGATGTGGTACATTTTTAACAAGTCTAGCTGTTAGGTAGTTAACTTGTTTGCTACTGTTCCAATCAAATATTTCCGACGGTACGCTGCAGGTACACCTCGACAATTCTCACATGTGATCGTACACGCCAAAGGGTTCACCGTTCACACGCAGGACTGGCTGCAACAGTTGAGCTGCTGCACTAAACTTTAAGTGGGATGGGTCTGCAAACATTTTCACAAAATGGTCTCATTTGAAAGCAATGAAGGCGGGGGGGGGGGGGGGGGGGGTTTGCAGACTGAGACGCACGCCATGCAAAAGATCAGTCAAGGGTTAAAGAAATATTTTGTGGAGTGATGGTTGAGAGGTAAAAAGATATTCCATTGGATGGGCGTTCGTCTTGAGCATGTGTAAAGCATCACTTTGGAGTCATTGAGGAGAGAACAAAAGGGCTACTTTACTGTGTGATACCCACCTATTTACTGATTGCTGTTATAGTCAGATATTGTTTTCCAACTTCCCTGTCTTAACTGCGACCTTCTCAACAGTGAGTGGCAATTGATTTGAAAGGTGAAGTGGGGAGTCCAGTCTTATTTGAATGCGCCTCCTGTCATGGAAGTAAGCACTTGTTATTTCTTTTTTTTTTCTTTCTTTTTTTGTCCGTCTGGAATTGCTGTCAGATGTTGGAGACTTTTAAATGTTGAAGAAAGCGGGGTAAAACGCCTACCTCAAGTTTAGCTCATCAGATTTGTGCATAAAAGGCCACTTCAAACCATTTCAAAACTTGTTTGAAGATCTTGGGCCGAATCCCAGATGACAGTGATTGGGGCATTTTAGCTCTGCAGAGTTTATCATGCCTAGATAAGCGTTGTCATAGCTGAAATGTGGTGTTGCCTGATAGCGCCATGTAATTGGGATTTCTTCAAGCAGAAATGGAGGGAGAAAGCAGCTCTCTAAGCTTTAAGCAAACAGTTGTGAGTTCTTGAAGAACTTTAGAAGACTGAGGTCTGATGTGATCTAGGACTCAAGACTGTAGGAACACAGTAATAACCACAGAGGAATGTAAGAGTTTTGACGCAGCCTTTGAGTGCAAAGTGGGGTCATGAACACAAAGTAGAACTGTCTTACTGCTATTTTATGGCGGTGTAAACCTTTCAATTTTGCTTTAGCCCATCTGTCTGTGTAGCTAGACCCAGAGTGCCCCTTGCCCATGTTCTAATGTTGGGCACAGGGTGTTCTTTGCCCCGATGGTGGCTGTAGAACCCCTGAGAGTGTGACGACGTGTAAATTGGCTGCACCCGTGTGGCACAGTTGACCCTGCACCACTGGGCACAGATGAACAGTGATCGAGTCAGCGGAATTCAAAGATTTGTGGTCGATTTTGGAGCACCCAGAGTGGCCTGGGATTTCTGCATGTATTGGGGGGAAAAAAAATATATGATTTCTTCTGCTTTATTTAAATTTGACAGTGAATTGGGTTTTCCCACAATTGAATTAGGTCTTCAATCCCAAATAAGCACTGCAAGGGGGAAACCTGTTACTGCTGCATGTTTTATGGCTCTCCAGGGCCACTCAGTCAGAAAACCCACTCTTGATTGCAGTAATGAGTTTACGAAAAAGCTCAACTCTTGTTTTAACTGCTTTACTTTCCTGAAACCCTGCAGTGGTCTTTTATAGCAATACACACACAGATACAAATACTCACTATAATTGTATTACTTAACTTTTTTTTATTTTTCCTCTTGTCTTTTCCAGGTGCTTGTGAATGACTTCTTCCTGGTGGCTTGCCTGGAGGACTTCATTGAGAATGCCCGTCTGTTCATCTTTGAGACTTTCTGCAGGATCCACCAGTGCATCAGCATCAGGTGAAACCAAGGGAGGGAACTGTTAGGGAAACTGATCACCAGTTAGGGAACTGACAGGAAGGGAAAGTGCTGCATGACTTAAGTATTGTGACCATTGCAAGAGATCAGCCTTTTGCTACACTGCTGTTCATCCTCACTAGCAATGGGAGCTTTTACTGCTTCCTGGTTGTTCTGCTCACTAAACTTTTAAAGACCACCTGAGTGAGAGACCAAACCAGGGACAGGTTTCTCTCAGGGAGAGGTCAGGGTTTAGATGGGCTTTGATGGCTTTAGATTGTGCATGCTGCTGCTGCAGGGAAGAGAGGAACCGCATAGCTCCACTTCTGAGTCGTCCTGGGTCAGGGTGGCTGGGGTACAGAGGGTTCTTCCGAGTCGTCCGGGTGGCTGGGGTACAGAGGGTTCTTCCGAGTCGTCCGGGTGGCTGGGGTTCAGAGGGTTCTTCTGAGTCGTCCTGGATGGCTGGGGTTTAGAGGGTTCTTCTGAGTCGTCCGGGTGGCTGGGGTTCAGAGGGTTCTTTTGAGTCGTCAGGGTGGATGGGGTTCTGAAGTTCTCATTTTCACTCTTTCTTTCCCAAGCCTTGTTACATCCACTACAATGACTTTGCCTTGGATAGTCACCAAAACCAATACTTATAGTCAATGCTAATTATGGGGAGCATGGGGGGGGAGATAATGGTAATGGTCCAAAATGAAGGGTTTGGCTACCTCTTGTGAATCAATTCTAGAAAAGAACAAATGTACAGCTATACAGATAAAGTGCGTCTAGTGCCCAGTCTACCGTTACCCTTCATCTTACTGCAGACATTTCTCACTCTTCACTCTAGTCTAATATAACGGTTGATATACTACCTCACTGCTTTTAGTCTACAATGAACTTTTGGAATGCGTTTAGAAAGACATCACATTAATTGTACTGTAGTAAGGCAAAAATTGTTCTACTTGGACTGGAATATTTGGAATATGCTGTCATGGACTTTGAATGGAAAGGGTGAATGAATTTTAACTTTTGACAGAAATGATCGCACTGCCTGTTTTATACAGAGCTGTTGGAGGTCTAGTCAAGGTTGAACCATGGAACACGATAGGGCTCTGTCGAAATCTCCAGTTGCAGATGGTCTGGTATTGATTAAGAGTTTTGGTTTTTTCTTTGGCAGACTTGCTGCAATTGGATACGTTTACTTGTTAAAGACCACAAAGGTTAGTGGTAACAGTAGGAAGCTGAATTGTGATGTTTAATTTTTTCTCATGTGTTTCTAGGTCTTTTGTTAGCTGAGAATGTAAAGGAGAGGTGCACACAGTGGAACTCGGCAGTGTCAGGGATTTCCTTGTTTATTTAAAGCCGTTGCGATGACGATGGACAGTCTATTTTTGACAAACGCTCAAATTCCGTGTCGTTAGTGTGCTACCCAGAAGCCCTCCTGCCTCCAAGCATGGACTCCAATGAATCTGATGCCTGTTTTTTAATGAGGACATTTTTACAGCTGTTGGCTTATGATGCTTTCACAGATATTTAGCTCGCTCTTTTGCCCACGACGTGGGACGAAATAACCCCAGATCTGCGGCTAATTGAGTTACTTTCTTTAATAAAGGAGGCAGTGGAAATTCTACTCCACAATTTGAGTTTACACTGTAATTGCATCCACATATTCTTTTGTCTAGACTTTTTCAATTTTGTTTTCATTTTTTGGATTCCCTAACTTTAATATTTACCATATTTGACATTCTTTGAATGTTGATAGCCAGTCATGTTTCTAACATTGACCTAAGATGGTCCGGTGACCTTTTTAAAAGTACGTACATAAGACCGAGCCTATCAGCACATGGCAAGGTAGTGGACGTCTTTTCCAGTCACATTTTCTTTCCTTTTTCCCCCCACATCTTCCTTTCCTTTTTTTCCCCCACATCTTCCTTTCCTTTTTTTCCCCCACATCTTCCTTTCCTTTTTTTCCCCCACATCTTCCTTTCCTTTTTTCCCCCACATCTTCCTTTCCTTTTTTTCCCCCACATCTTCCTTTCCTTTTTTCCCCCACATCTTCCTTTCCTTTTTTTCCCCCACATCTTCCTTTCCTTTTTTCCCCCCACATCTTCCTTTCCTTTTTTCCCCCCACATCTTCCTTTCCTTTTTTCCCCCCACATCTTCCTTTCCTTTTTTTCCCCCACATCTTCCTTTGATGTGGAAAAATGTTTCCTTGTCTGATAGTTGGAATAGTGTTGTTGTTGTACATGGATGTCAAATGGAATATCTTTCCACTTCACAGTTGAGTCATTAGAAAGACCTTAAGTCTTTTTCGGTTTTCCTAAAAGTCTATTTTACCCAAGATGCCGAAAAGTGGGTGTCGTTCCAAATGGCTCAATCTCTTAATGCAATGATATGTAAGTGTTTAACAATGCGTTCATCTGACCCCGGCCACTTTAAGAAGGGGGCACTTCTATGGGAGTTTTCCCTCACGAACACAGTAATCCTGCCCTGACCTCTCTCCCTGATTGTGAGGGTGGTTGAGAGACTCACAGGAGTCCACCACTCCCAGCATGAATGCTCTGCCCCAGGAAAGCATTGCCAGATTTCTCTTTATGAATTACATTAGAGTAGGTTGTTACCGCTGAAAGTTCTGGGTGCAGGCTGGGCCTGCTGGGGAGATCACATTCTGGAGGGGTTTAGGGCCGAGTTGAACTCTGCGTAAGGAAACGTGGTTTTGATCTCTGATCAGAGTCTGGTTTGACTGAAGTGCCCTTCACTTGATCGAATCGCCAAACAAACACTATCCGTACCCCTCAGCGGCAATCACAAATCTCTGGTGTTCCATTTTGAAACGGAACAGTGTTTGCCGTGGATAATTTTAATTAAATTGTAGCGAGGTTACTGAAGTGTCAGGACTAGGGTGTTCAGACACTGAAAATACTTTGTCCACCTACACTGTTTCTTGACAATATTGACTTTTGTAGTACTGTCTTCAGTCTTGCTGAGCAAGGGAACGGGAAGTTGAATAAGGCTTACTACAATCAAACTTTAATCACAGATTGTTTGATGTTTTTAATGAATTTGCTTTGTATTGAGCTATAATTATCCATCAATGCTGAATTTTACGCTTCATAAACATTCGTTATAGAGCTACAAGTCATTTTCCCTCAACTGGCTCAGCCCGTGGATCTCCTTAGTGTTGATTGTGTCACTCCTGGATGGCACACATGTTAGCCATTACGACCTAAACTCTCACGTGAGCGGACAACTGACAATCTACTGTCCGGCCGAGCCATGGGGGGGGGGGGGGGGCATATTTATTAATTTGGGTTTGAGTGAAATGTTCATCGGCCCTCTCCACCCCTCCAGCGCCGTGGGGATTCAGTGTTAATCAAGCCTTAACTGGTGTCTTTCTCGTCTGGTATCCTCCTCCATCACTGCTGTGGTGAAAGTGGTGATGGATCATCACGCTCTGTTACTTGGAATGCTCTGAGGTAATGCTGTTTTATTATTTGTTTGGAAGGGGGGGGGGGGGTTATGCCCCTTCCAGACAATGATGTAATTTCAACCCCCTCCGTACGTGGTTTTGCTACGTTTTTCAAAAAAGACGCCAAGCTGGTTCAGACAACGGCGATGTGTTTTTGCTGTCGGGGCCTTGAGGTAAGGCAAACATTATCCCAAATGAGGTTATTTCCAAATGGGCAATTACGAGGGAGGAAGTCTTAAAGAAGTCAGCGTTTGGGAAGTGACCGTTGAAACGGATTTGCTGGTATTGGCGACTATTGTGGGCTGGATCTGATCCCATAGCGTGAGGGGTGGCGAGGGTCTGGCGGGTCTGTCTCCGATCTCTGGAGGAGAAGAAACATGGTTAATGGAGCAGGAACTTCTAATTAGTGGTGTGTGTGTGCACACACTAGTATCTCTGTTGGCGAACGAGTGTATTAGTGAGGTTTGTTCAAAGCGGAGTGTGTTCAAGGTGTGTGTGTGTGACTGGGCTGTGGGATGAGAATTAACTAGCTGTACTTCTTATGGAAGAGGAGATGGGTATATTTTATAGGCCCCTAATATGAAATGGGGGGACCAGCAGGAAACGTGGGGGGGGGGCCTAAGAGTGGGTCTAGGTGGTGGTGGTAGTGTCAAGGGGGTTTTAGTTATTTTTAAAAGCTGTAAGGGAGGCCAGCTGCACTGGAAAAGGCTTCGTATCAAAGAGCGCCCCACCTGCCCCCCTCTTCCTCGTGACACATCCATGTCCCACCACTCTATCAAAGAGCACTCCGTCAGCAACCTGGCTTTCATTTGGGGACAGCAGCATGTCCCACTGTTACGGCAGGCTCTGGGCCGTGTGTGTGTGTGTGTGTGTGTGTGTGTGTCCGGGAGTGGACATCAAAGAGTTAAGTGACTGACTGGGGAGAGAAACTGAGATTCCCACTGACTCCTAATTGAGTTAGCCTGGGGAGTCAATAAAACTTCTGTTCTTGTTCATGCAAGACCATTTGCGCATGCTCCCCTGATCGGGCTGCTTTGACATGCCTTTGTATTTTACTTTATAGGCCTTTTAGCCTAAGAATGTATATGACTTGGTAATGTATTAACTTTGTCCTGTTATTAGCTTTGTTACAGGCCTCATGTAGCCCATTCATCATATTGAGTAGTGTAGCACATGTAGAGGTATGGCATCAAACCACCACTGAAAAGGACTGTCGTATACACAAAGTCTACAAAACAGTGGGAACACGTTCCACTTTCCTAATATACAGTTGCAACCCCTTTTTCCTTCAGAACATCCTCAATTCGTCAGGCATGGACTCTACAAGGTGTCAAGCGTTCCACGGGGATGCTGGCCCATGTTTACTGCAATGCTTCCCACAGTTGTCATGTTGGCTGGATGTCCTTTGGGTGGTGGGCCATTCTTGATGCACACGGGAAACTGTTGTGTGTGGAAAAACCCAGTAGCGTTGCAGTACTTGACGTATTGCTACCATTTTAAGTCTATTTATTTTTTATTTTTTACCTGTCTCCTCCCCTTCATCTACACTGATTGAAGTGGATTTAACAAGTGACTTCAATAAGGTATCATAGCTTTCACCTGGTCAATCTGTCATGGAAAGAGTGTTTTGTACACTGTATAATCTTGGCTATTTTCAGTGAGTGATTTTTTTTTTTTGTCTGCTTAAGTACATTAGAGGCTATACAGAACTTTTGCCTCGGGGCCAAAAAAGGTCCCCTGAATGGACATATTTTGCCCAGAAATTACCTCATTGGACAGAGGGGCACTTCGTCCCACGCCCCAATTAATGTGATGTTGTGTGTTTGTGTATGAACTATATAGACAACACTCATTTTTTTTGGTTAACAATTAGCAACTCAACTTCTGTACCACCTATTTAATAGGAGAACATGTGTATTGTTCCACTCACCTTCTCAAAACCCTGTTTCTCCTCAGCATGCTGGCAGACAAGCTGAACATGACGCCCGAGGAGGCAGAAAGATGGATCGTCAACCTTATCCGTAACGCCAGGCTGGATGCCAAGATCGACTCCAAACTGGTAAGGCTGACACCCTGTCGGTCTGCCTCATCAATCAATGCAACCCAATTGATTAGTCAGAAGTTTATCAAGTCCTTCCTAATCAGGGAGCTCATTCTCCGTGTGTACCTCTAGATGCAATATAAGTACAACTGTAGAATGACTGAGACGAGAACACCAAGGAATGGGATTTGTCTGCCATTCTCATAATAGGAGGGTATATACAACACAGTATGAAGTAAGCAACCACAATACCTTGACCCTTTTTTAAAGGTCTTTGTTCTCCTCTGTACAGCTCCAAATTGAGTCTTGCGTGTTTTGGCGTACCCATCACGGCACAGAGTTCTCTGTAATCAGCAAATCATACCCTAGCTACTCTGCCTGGAATGACATAGAATTACCTAGATGTACACTGATTTACATAAATGTGTCCAGAGAGACTGGCGTTTGGAGAAACGCTGGTGTGTCTGTGAGACCAGATGTGATTGGCTCTCCCCGCTGTGTGATTAGGCCTAACTGTGCGCCCCTCTCACTGTCCTGTTCTTATCCAGGGTCACGTGGTGATGGGTAACAACGCTGTGTCGCCGTACCAGCAGGTGATTGAGAAGACCAAGAGCTTGTCCTTCAGGAGCCAGATGCTGGCTATGAACATTGAGAAGAAGATGGCCCACGCCAGCAGAAACGAGGTGAGAGAGTTGTCACACCACTATCCATCCTCCCACCCCAAAGACTAGACTACCTATTCCCTTTTCCAACTGACTGTGTCTCTTACGCGGTTGACACGGTTCAAAGCCCTCTCGAAATGATCAGCGCTGAGTGAACAGGTAGAATAATGTTGACAAACCAGCTTCAACGTAAAGTTCTTGACACTGAATCAGACAGTAAGAGTTTTAACGGAGCTAGCTGGCGCTTTCATCATCCCATTGATCTCCATAGGCCTAATGACAAGGTAGATGTCAACGCTGCCTGTGCCCTGTGACTCAGCTACCCCTGCACAAATAAGGTGCATTCTCACACTAGCCTCACTGAACATTACTCAAACTACGGAGTTCCCTGCACTTAGTACAGGCCCTCGCAGATGTTTGGCTTGGGGTCCAAATTTCAGTCTGTTTTGATCTTGACCGTGTATGAGTGGTATGTAAGACTATCAATGATCACACACATCCCTGAGCCCAACCCTCTCCCCACGTCAGCAGTGCTCCTTGAGGTTAGGGAGAGGAACAATATGACTGGAAAACCAAAGTTAAAGGGATTCTTAAACTTTAAATGTGTAAGTCCGCCGCCTCCCCGCCCCTCAGATTATATATCTATTCATGACGAGGCCAAGTGCACTTTAAATGTCCCCCTTTTAACTGTCCACTTCTGTCTAGGCATCTTTTAACTGTCCACTTCTGTCTAGGCATCTTTTAACTGTCCACTTCTGTCTAGGCATCTTTTAACTGTCCACTTCTGTCTAGGCATCTTTTAACTGTCCACTTCTGTCTAGGCATCTTTTAACTGTCCACTTCTGTCTAGGCATCTTTTAACTG
Source organism: Thymallus thymallus (assembly GCA_023634145.1). Lineage (NCBI taxonomy): Eukaryota > Metazoa > Chordata > Actinopteri > Salmoniformes > Salmonidae > Thymallus > Thymallus thymallus. The sequence continues at coordinate 31,558,156 of CM042416.1, read as the reverse complement.
TCCACTTCTGTCTAGGCATCTTTTAACTGTCCACTTCTGTCTAGGCATCTTTTAACTGTCCACTTCTGTCTAGGCATCTTTTAACTGTCCACTTCTGTCTAGGCATCTTTTAACTGTCCACTTCTGTCTAGGCATCTTTTAACTGTCCACTTCTGTCTAGGCATCTTTTGATGTGTTCAGTTACTACCTCCTTATTGTTTGAATATCTGCAGGAAGAGAGCTGCTATAACTGTGTTCAGTAAAAGCAGAGGCCCTAATTAATGAATTATTTTCTTTAATTAGACGAGAGCGGCTGCAAACAAGTGTCATTACGTCCTCAGGGCTACAAATCACTTCTAATACATTTACTGCCTGCCATCTGGATGGGCTGTTGGGGGTCATACATGCACATATTACTTACATTTTAACTCAACTTCAAGTGTACATCTACATTTCTATGTTTCTAATTCATCACAGAATTAAATTGTGGACACAGAATTCACTAAAGCCCAGAAACAAAATACTGTATGTCTGTCAACTGGTAGTCTAACCTCTCCTCACTTTTCTCTCACATTTTCTTTCCAGACACCCAACTGGGCAGGTCAAGAGACTGGCTTTTAGCGAGACACCACCAAGAATGTTTTTATTCCTGTTTCTACACAGCATTCCCATCCAGCAGCAACATGTTTTTTTTTTCTTCTGCTTGTCCCTCAAGGAGCAGGAGATTAATTTTTTGCTCTTGGTTCAAGTCATCAGTGATTCAATAAAAACAGACATGCAAAAAACATTTTCTCCAATGGTTGCTTTATTTCTGGACATTTAAAAATGGCGGTTGAGGCTTAAGTGGTCTGAAACTCTGAAGTTTCTAATGTGCACGTTGAGTCACTGAGTGGGACAGTTAATACTCTTTTGGGTGATGCTGCTCATGTACACGCTGTAATGATGAATGAGTGTTAGGTCTATTGGGTTTTATGATGTTTTAGTGGCCCGGTTCACCATGGCAGTCACACAGGAGGGGGCAGACAGGGAATGTACAGTTAACAGTGGTCATATTCTCTGCCAGTCATCTTTCCCTCCGAGGACATGAGGGACTCGTAAACCTCCATTAGCCAGACTAATCATTTTAATGTGCCTCTAGCTCTCTACACCTCTTGCTCCCTCCTCCTCTTCTTCGTTCAGCTTCTCCTGTGTCGTTCTCACGTAACTTTCTTTCCCTGAACAGGGTAAAGTTGAGGTTAAGGATGAGGAGATGGTTTCAGGTAGGTGACTACTCTTGTGGGTGACTGGTGGTCCTTCGGTAGACTGAAACTTTCATAGACTGCTGTGTCTCTGAAGAAAAGAAGAGGTGCTTCCAGCTTCCATGGCACTCGGGGCTCGGAGCCAGACGATTCAAAAACTGACGTCACCTTGGACCGGGCTGGGCTGGGGTGGGTGTTTAAAGTGATTGGTTTACCGGTCCTTCGGCAATGACGCATCATGAAAATAAGTAATCCTAGCCCTTTATCATTCACCTTACCAGTGCACTCTCCTGTGTTGTATAAGTAGGATGTCCAGACCAATACCAGACTTGCCGCAAACAGCCCTTTGACCACAATGTCTGTCACTGCACTTCCATAAAGAAGTAAACAGTGAGGCAAAAGGTCACTATCGGTTTTTCCCGGGAAACTTCCATGGTTCTGTTTATACATATTGTCCGAGGTTTTCACCCCACAAAAGGTTTGCACGCCGGCCCCAACGATGAAATGGGAAACTTGCATTGTGTTTTTATTGCTTGAGGTTAGAACCCTCTCCCTCTGTCTCCGGTGTCTTGTATAAAACCAGTGTGACAAAATGTGTCAAATTAAATGTTATGGAAGGTCTCTGGTTTTCTCTGTGGGGTGATATTTCTATGACACTGCCACTCCTTCCATTGTCTACAATAAATCATATTTTTAATTGTACTCTGTTCCATGGCTATATTTGAATGTTTTCATGTAACTCAAGCTTGATATTTGTAAATAAAAATAATTTAATGGTTTTCACTACAATAAGCCTTTAGTAGCGATTTTAAAACATTCATTACAGAACTTTTTTTCTCAGTCTTGTTTAACTGTTCAGACAGAATTGACCTCTGGCTTTTCAAAACAAAACATCCAAAGTTTAGACGTATGCTTTCTATACCAGGACTACCTATGGTGCATAACATATGCATTACACCAATCTGTAACCCCAGGGCCTCAGTCATTTCCTAAAACTCTACCTCCTAATGTCTGTTTTATTTTGAGTTTAGAATGTTGCTTCCCATCTGGGGGCCGACAATCGTTGCCCAACACAAACTAATCTAGAATAAATAAAAGATTAAGTGCCACCCCTAGTGGTCAAAAAGGGGTATAGCATTTACAGCCTATTTCTACCAGAACAGGCAGTGAACACTATGATGGACTTCGGTGGCTATCAGGAAATATCAAGTAGGGCCTAACCTGGGATTTTTCAGGACGGGTAGTAGGCCTTTCTTCGGGTATCGCTTTGACTTACCTTGCAGTTAGTTAGACATGCATTACCTTAAAACTATGTCTAACCTAATGGTTTCTTAATAGTTTTTAGTTTTGTGTCAATTGATTATGTAGATTGTTTAACAGTTAAAGTGACCAACTTTATATCACATCCATTAGTGGAGCAACTAGTTGTCCAATCACATGACATTGTCCCAGAGTAAGGCCTTTGCATCTTTGAAGTTGCATGTATTCTTGTTTCTTTGGAGCGAATGATGACGATGAAGGTGAAACATTGATGATGGTTATGATCTTTGTCTTCCCAACTTATTCATTCAAATTAGACCATTCAATACATCTGAATCAAGGCCATATAACTATGTTTCCTTCAAAACCCTAAAATGAAAATAACTTGCACTGCAATTCACTAGCTGTTTGATACATGAATAGGCCTATTTGTCATATAGTGGAAACAACAGTTTAACCATACAAGTATTATTCCCAACAAGATTTATAATTGAAAATACGTTTCTTTTTGGTGTTCAATGTGATAGAAAAGGTGTTTGCAAATTGGTGATGGGACAATTTCAGCAAGACCACTAATCATTGGTCAATTGTTCATAATTGAAAGACCAAACAAACTGTTTCCAAACCACATAGAAAAACTACTTTAAAAAAACAACAACCAAAGTACCATAATATTTTCATAATTTGTAATTTAGGAGAGAGCCTATGGGTCATTCAACTTAAAAACTAGGGTTGATAGCCTACAACAATACCCCATCATCACGTGTTGTGCCTAGTTTCACACGAGAATCAAAACGCTTGCCATTATTTGTCTCATGCACTAGGACCCTGAGGGAGCCTCGGCGTAGTGTGAGGACCTAGGCAGCTAAATAGCATGTGTCATCTTCATAATCTAAAATAATAAGAACAAATACTTCACTCTGGTCAAGGGGGCTTCTAATTCTGAGCAGCCCCACATATCTAGAGATCTCCACGTGACAGGAGCAGCTATATGAGAAAGCAACCCAAGCATCAGGACCAGTAGTAGCCTACCACTTCACCTCCGCTCGACGCGCAGATGCAGACAAGCTAGAGGAGAATCCACTGGCGTTATATCCTTTGCTTTAAAACCCCACCGTAAAACGGGACATCCGAATGGTACACACAAGTTGGTTGAAGTGAAAAAGGACAAGCTTTCACCGGGGAAACAGGTATTATCGGAATAAAACTCGCGTGCGTCTCAAAAGGAGAAGGGAGATCACTCGGACCTCTGTTCTCTTCAGAAGAACTTTACATACAAGAGGGATGCTGTATGCTCCAAACCCACTGTGGCTTTCTGAAGGAACTTAGAAGTACTGAAGTGGATTTAGACTGTCACATATGCAGGTATGTTTCATGTTGTGTCCGTTGTTAAACGCAGTTTATTGCGCTCATTATGTTGTAAGGTTAGGTATTGTTTGAGAGACGCAACAGCCACGTTAGAATGTTATGCATTCATTTCATGCCAAGCTCTTTTGTCGGGAGTGGAGCGTAAATTAACACGTGGGGCAGAAGAATATTTCATTGTTGCAGTGTATTTATTCCTACCCTCCATGTATTCTTACCATGTTTGAATAGATGTTGATCACCTCACATTTGTTATCACAATAACCCATATCATTCTTTTTACAGCACTCAAAGGGACACTTGTGAATGAAGGATCCGTGCACTTCATAAAATGATATTATTCAGTGGTGAGATACCATGTTGTCGCTGCTCGTTTGATGTGTGACAAATTGGAATCGTTCAAGAAACTGGAGGACACGAACCAGATAGTTCATCCCAAACACCATTGGCACTTCTTATTCGAGTCGGAACACCAGCCGTCCAGATGCAGTTTCGACTTTTCTCATTGGCTTTAATCGTGTTGAACTGTATGGAGTACAGCAACTGTCAAACGCAGTCAAACCGCTGGAGGAGGAACAAAAGAGGTAAGGGGAAAATATATGTCTATCTATGCGTATAGCATCCTTGACAATGTGACAGTTGAGAGCGAGATAAGTTTTGGATAGTTTCTGAGACGGCAAAAATAGACATGGTCGGTAAGCCAATATTGAAATCTAATTGTGAGACCAAGAGTTTAATCAATATTTGTTGCCATTGTATATCATGTTTTGCTTACTATGATCAGATAATTACCTTGCCAATTTATTCAAACATAACTCGTTGGCACGTCGCTTACACATTGACACTATCATCGCCCTGAGCACGGTTTATTGATTAGGATACAGTGAACAACTGTAATTAAATAGTAGCCTACAGAGGTATCGTGCTTTATCTCCTGCATCAATACAGCGGGTCCGACCGCCCAGCATCCTGTAGACTGGCTTGGCTTTTTGAGGTGATGCATTTCTGGTAAGTGCGCTCCTATGCGCTATGATATTATCAGCCGCTATAAGATGAAAGTCGCAGTGAAAAATAGATTTGATCCACCTAATATATCCATCCCGCCAAGACGAAAAGGCTACCGAAAAGCAAAGTCCCACAGCGGTGTATAGTAGCAGACGGACTGCCCAGACTTTGGGTATATTTTACGAGGCAACTGTTCAGGACTTGATGAGTTCAACGTGGAAACTATTTTTCTAAATTGTAACAAATTGGCGAGACTTCACCACTCAAAGACATTGTTAGTTGTATTACTAGATTGCGCGAAATTCTTGAAGTTACGTTTTGGGGACATTTTGGCAAATGCGCAAAATGTGCGTATTGTACACATAACCGTCATGGTTTGCCAACGCAAAATATGCCTGATAAGATTTGTGATATTGTTAACTGCTTCGTGTTTCTTACGTAGTTGCTGTTGTTGAGTCGTTTGGTCAAATAGCCTAGGCTACCCCACATTGCTTCATGCTCTCTGTGCTTTTACCTGTCCGACTGTCCGAACCAACAAAGAGAGGGAGGGCTGTGTCTAATTAAATGTGGTACTGCTTAGTACAGCGACTAGACGGTTAAAAGCTGGTAGTGCGGCTCTGTCTATATATCGTGGAGCGCAGCGGCTTAGGGGGGCCTATTGTGGGAGATGTAATGAATAGATGCGGAACCCCCTTCCCCTGTCATATGAATTCGACCTCTCCAACCTCCTAAGCTGGTTTTAATTGATCTCATAACCGCAGAGTTATCTTTGAACAGTTGGTACACGCATAACAATCGCCCCTGGTGATGCGCGGGGATTTAGCCCCATTGGTAAACACAGCAGCGCGGAATGAGTGAGCAGACAGTGAAATCAATGTGTCTGCTGTTAGCAGCACCCCTCTGGATCCGTGACATAAGCAAGGTCCTTAACCCAGTGGTGGCAAGAGGGAGAGGGAACACTGCTTAATCTGAAGTGTGTGTGCTATTCCTTATTGACCCCATGGTAGCCTGGTTACAGGAGAAACACCCTAACACAGAACATGTTGCGTCTATACAGTGTGGTGTTGAGTACAGTAGGATGATCCTCTTCTCAATGCACATTTTTGGGGGCTTGTAAATTGTAAGGCAATCACAGATTTAATCATAGGGGGAACCTCCACTGCCTACTGCAAGCCTTCTACTGCCCATCTGCAAATAATCAGGCAATCACTGTGGGGTACTGGCACACACACGCTTTTCCCTGCTCCTCTGTTTCTCTCTGAGGGTTGGGGTGATCTCAGATGCTCCGTAATATAATGTTCTTAATGGCATCAAACTTTTTGGCACTGAGCGGAACTGGTTCAGTTTGAGATGTTATAGGGAAAGATGCAAATTTATAATGGCGTAGGTGTGTGTTTTTGTCTGTGTTTCTGTGTTTGTTGTTGATAGAAGTGGTTGAAATGCTTTTGGCTACCAGGCTAGAGGTATAACTCTTACGTGTGTGTGTGAGAGAGAGAGAGCGAGAGAGAGAGAGCGAGAGAGAGAGAGCGAGAGAGAGAGAGGGAGGGAAGGGGTGGATGGTTGGAGGTGGGGGGGAGAGCAAGATGTTAACTCATACATCTGACCCTGAGGACTGGATTAGGCTGAGCTGTACACACATTACTGTAAGCTCTCTGAACATCTCAAACTGGATGCTCCAGCCCTCAGCCATGTATGGGTTTTGTACAGATTGGTTCCTTTTGTTTTTGAATGGAACGGTCCAACTGAGGCCAAAAGCGACATTTAGCATACACTGGCAGGCAGCCAAGCTTTAGGTTTTCACTTCCTTCCTTGATTTATTATGGATATTGAGAGAAGCATGTGAGATGGAGATCACTGTTCAATGTGCTCTGAGAGGGCTGAATATTTATGCCTTGCCCTCAAGGTTCACTATGACAGCTCTGCGTATACAGTATGTCTGGCACGCAGCAGTAACATGGTGAGGTTTCCAAATCAGTCTGGAGTGTTGAGTCCCAGACACATTTTAGAAACTGAATATGGAATTGGTCACGTTAAGCTCCCCCAGGCGTATATATTTTATGCGTAAAGAAAAAATATCCTGTGCGTAGAGGAGCAAACGTCTTTACCTTTCAGGCTGAAATAAGTAGTCAAGCCTTTGCCATTGACCTACAGAATATATGAGTGGATTAGCTGGGGAAGTGTAATGCTACGTTAAGGGAATCTGTGGTGTAAATGGTTTGATCAAGCAGCTACCGTACTCTACCGCATGACTCAATCCTCTGTTCCACTGTAGTTATTGTTTTTTTCTCTTCACATATGACCGATGCTTTACACCTCCTTACTCCCCCACCCCGCCCACTAAAAAAGGGGAAATCATGCCAATGAAGCCTGCTATGATATCATTGCTAGACTCAAGGGTATTGGTTTTCATTTTTTATTCTCTGGCTAATGATGCCACCTGCTGACTACATAAAAACAGACTCAAGTACCAATGTTGCCTGGAGGAAGAGATGCACCATGGGTCAGGGGAGTTTGTAAATCTACTACTAGGAAATGGTTATAGTTGTGAAAAATGTACCCTTAGTCTTCTGTAATCTTACCCAGGTTTACTTTGATTCAAAATATCATTGAAATGATACGGTTTTGAATGTCCCCACAATCAGATTTTTTACAATAATAAAATAATCAGAATCAGATTAATTCAAATAATAATCTTCAGGTATTTTTCCAACGCTGCCCGAGGAAGTAGTCGAAGTGCGTTTTCCAGTTGTGTGTCCTGATGTACAATGCTGACTGCTCCTATATGTATTATTTTATAAATATATTCTGTTAATAGTTTACTAAAATTATTTGTAACGTACTGTAACGTCTACTCTTCTTCTTTTTCAAAATGATATGAAAGATTTTGAGATTAAGATACTTAAAGATGTACTCCAGGATCTTAAGAAAAACTCATTCGTAATATACAGTGGGGCAAAAAAGTATTTAGTCAGCCACCAATTGTGCAAGTTCTCCCACTTAAAAAGACGAGAGAGGCCTGTAATTTTCATCATAGGTACACGTCAACTATGAGAGACAAAATGAGAAAAAAAAATCCAGAAAATCCCATTGCAGGATTTTTAATGAATTTATTTGCAAATTATGGTGGAAAATAAGTATTTTGTCAATAACAAAAGTTTATCTCAATAAACTTTGTTATATACCCTTTGTTGGCAATGACAGAGGTCAAATGTCTTCACAAGGTTTTCACACACTGTTGCTGGTATTTTGGCCCATTCCTCCATGCAGATCTCCTCTAGAGCAGGGATGTTTTGGGGCTGTCGCTGGGCAACACGGACTTTCAACTCCCTCCAAAGATTTTCTATGGGGTTGAGATCTGGAGACTGGCTAAGCCACTCCAGGACCTTGAAATGCTTCTTACGAAGCCACTCTTTCGTTGCCCGGGCGGTGTGTTTGGGATCATTGTCATGCTGAAAGACCCAGCCACGTTTCATCTTCAATGCCCTTGCTGATGGAAGGAGGTTTTCACTCAAAATCTCACGATACATGGCCCCATTCATTCTTTCCTTTACACGGATCAGTCGTCCTGGTCCCTTTGCAGAAAAACAGCCCCAAAGCATGATGTTTCCACCCCCATGCTTCACAGTAGGTATGGTGTTCTTTGGATGAAACTCAGCATTCTTTCTCCTCCAAACACGACGAGTTGAGTTTTTACCAAAAAGTTTTATTTTTGTTTCATCTGACATATGACATTCTCCCAATCCTCTTCTGGATCATCCAAATGCTCTCTAGCAAACTTCAGACGGGCCTGGACATGTACTGGCTTAAGCAGGGGGACACGTCTGGCACTGCAGGATTTGAGTCCCTGGCAGCGTAGTGTGTTACTGATGGTAGCCTTTGTTACTTTGGTCCCAGCTCTCTGCAGGTCATTCACTAGGTCCCCCCGTGTGGTTCTGGGATCTTTGCTCACCGTTCTTGTGATCATTTTGACCCCACGGGGTGAGATCTTGCGTGGAGCCCCAGATCGAGGGAGATTATCAGTGGTCTTGTATGTCTTCCATTTCCTAATAATTGCTCCCACAGTTGATTTCTTCACACCAAGCTGCTTACCAATTGCAGATTCAGTCTTCCCAGCCTGGTGCAGGTCTACAATTTTGTTTCTGGTGTCCTTTGACAGCTCTTTGGTCTTGGCCATAGTGGAGTTTGGAGTGTGACTGTTTGAGGTTGTGGACAGGTGTCTTTTATACTGATAACAAGTTCAAACAGGTGCCATTAATACAGGTAACGAGTGGAGGACAGAGGAGCCTCTTAAAGAAGAAGTTACAGGTCTGTGAGAGCCAGAAATCTTGCTTGTTTGTAGGTGACCAAATACTTATTTTCCACCATAATTTGCAAATAAATTCATAAAAAATCCTACAATGTGATTTTCTGGATTTTGTTTTTCTAATTTTGTCTCTCATAGTTGAAGTGTGTGTACCTATGATGAAAATTACAGGCCTCTCTCATCTTTTAAGTGGGAGAACTTGCACAATTGGTGGCTGACTAAATACTTTTTTGCCCCACTGTATCATCCATAATATTTGCAGGAGGCAACTGGTTCGAATCCCCAAGTCGACTAGGTGAAAAATGTGTCCATGTGCCTTAAGCAAGGCACTTAACCCTAATTGCTCCTGTAAGTCACTCTGCATAAGAGCGTCTGCTAAATGACTAACATGTGAATGTAAAATGTACACAATTTGATGACATAGTACCCAAAAACGGCTCATGAGCTTTACTTTCAGAACTACTGGCTGAAATTCGACATTGCATCTTTAAGTAACTTTGTAACCACTAAGTGATAATAAATGGTCTTGATTGCGTCAAAGTCTACTTGAATATGGAGTTTGGGCTTATTTAAGGAACCGGACTCAATTGATGTGAGATAAGTTGAAACACACAGTGATGATGCATCTAATGGGAAAAGTTACAGCATGTATAACATCCAAGATGCAGATTGGTTAGTACTGTACCTGTTGAAGTCGTATTCATTAGTCACCAAACAGAAGAAAAACCGACTGAAACAGTGAGCGACTACCAATAAGAAATAACACATTTTTATTTTCCGTTAGCAAACATTTTCTGTTGCTTGTAGTATGAACACACACATTCAATGGGGGATGGCGTCAAGAGCACCTCTTTGACATGGCACTACAGTGTGGGTAATACTTAGAAGGATATGCCTTACGTTTACATTGTAGTAATTTAGCATACACTCTCATTCAGAGCTACTTACAGGAGCAATTAGGGTTAAGTGCCTTGCTCAAGGGCACATTGACAGATGTTTCACCTAGCCGGCTACTGGCCCAACGCTCTTAACTGCTAGACTACCTGCCGCCCTGAAAGCACTCAGACCGTATTTGTATTTTCTGTGAGAGAAATGGATACAAATTGCATGACTGTAAGTCACTTTGGATAAAAGTGTCTGCTAAATGGCATATATTATTATATATTAATAGTTTATGACTAAATAGCTTATTGTCCCTCTTATTTTTTGGTGGACGTGAAGCCATTTTAAACTGACAGAAGTTTGGGAATTCAAGTTGGAGATTATTTGCAGAGTGTGTCCGAGTGATTACCCCCCAGCTCCACGAGGCTGCTCTTAAACCAGCTTTGCCACTCTGCCTTTGGAAAAAGTGAAAAGGGTCCGCAGATGCCATGTCTTTTAACAAGGCTTTTTCACATAATACCACGCTAATCCACGGGATGGGCGCCCTGTATACTGCTGTGTTAGTGTGTGTGTGTGTGTGTGTGTGTGTGTGTGTGTTAGTGTGTGTGTGTGTGTGTGTGTGCTCTCTACTAAGCCAGGAGGACTGTGGGACTTTTTTATTCCGTGCATTTCTCCTGGCTGGTTATGAAGGAGCCCTGTACACTGTGCAGGGCTCCTCACTGCGCCAACCGGCACATGGAACGATCACTTTACGGAAACACTGAAAAGCGATCCGGGGTTCGTGGTGTGGAATAGCAGAAGCCCCCATCCTCCCAAGTTCTGCTCCTTGCCGAGGGGGTTGGGGGGACGGGAGAGAACATATTTAAGCAGATCAGCTGGACGTGACTGAATGTGAGCAGCATCACCTGAGAGGGACTACTGCTCGCTCGCCAAGTCCTGACCTGAGCCCCGGCTTCAGCGTCTAAGAGGAACTGTGTTCCCTTTCTCTTCCCAGGCCCCATCAGCCAAGCCATTAATGTGTGTGTGTGTGTGTGTGTGTGTGTGTGTGTGCATGCAAGTCTTTATGCAGGTGTGTTTTTGTGTCGGGACAGTGCCAACTTTTGTGGAAATCATGGCAGGTAATTCAAGTTTTCAGCTGCATTGTCAAATACATTTGGTAACAAAAACAAAATATGTGAACTACAGTAACTGGTGCGGCAAGGTCAGTCCGGTGTGACCCACTAACCCAAGCATGTCCATCCTGTGTGTCTGTAGTGTAGCAGACCTACAAGGTCTCAGTCACAGCCGTATCAAATGAAGCCAGTGAAAGGGTCCTCAGTCCTCAGTGCACCGATGCCATGCTACACTGGTGGAAATCCCCCCTGAGAAAAACACAACACAGGTGGCATGAACTTGTAGCCAGGCTCGGAGAGATTCCTCGGGAACCACGTGGCAAGCCGTGGGTTCTCTGTTTCTGTTCTGTCTTCGTTTTCTCTCACCACAATAAAACATTGTCTATTCACCCTCTGACTATTCACCTTCACCCTCTAAACTCAATTAGCTCTAATTCATTTGAATTCATTTCTCTCTTTTTTTTGCGCGCGGTTTTCACACAGAGGAGAAGGCTCGTTTTTTTTAACACTTCTACATGCTTCAATTTATTACGTCACGGCAGAGAAACAGTCATTGTGTGGATTTGGTCCCGTTTTTTTTCTTCCACCCTCCATCATTGTCATCAGAGGATCCCATATGTTGGCAACGCTAAATGCCAAACAGATGTTTTTCTTTCAGGCTACGTTTTACCACACTGTAAAAGTTCATTTTCGGAAATGTGAAATAAAATGGACTTATTATATAAATCTTATAATACACTCCATATTTCCCAGTGGTGATTGGAAACTCCAGAGCTGTAGACAAAAGGTCCAGTGTCCCTTTCGAGTGCGAGGGAAATGTTGTAACCTTCACCTACGTTATTCTCTAAATTGCACCCTGCCTACAGCAATTACACCTTAATACGTTTCCGTATGAAGCTACTAAATATGGCCAGCCAGTTTTGTTCGATACTCTTGAGTTTATTGGGCCGTAAAAGCCGTAATGTGGGAATCGTTTCTAAGTGGCGCGTATTAAAACAACAACACAAAAGAAGCATTTAAACACTAAAGTGAGTCATGCGAGGGCTTCAGAGGTGGGAGAGCGGACCAGAGACAGAGAGAGGGAGGCCCTCGACTAACATCTCGCTAAACTCATGTAAAGAACAACACTCAAGCATTTACTGAGCATTTACTCAGAACAGTGTGTTGATAATACCATGGTCATAACTGGTGTGATTCTTAAGGCATACTATAAGTGTTAGGATCAGTATAAAAAATGAGGACATATGTTAAGAGGTTAAAATCTGGAACTCCATGACCAGCAGTTTAGCGTTGGGCTACAGGCGATCAACATCACCGCTCCTAGGGACATAGCTAGAGACACAAGGGCAGGCAGGGGATAGGCATGGTCCAGTGTTGTCCTACTGCAGTGAGCCATATACTGTAAATGACTCTTGTTTGCCATGTCTGTGTGTGTTCGTACCTACTTTGAATCGGTCTCTGCAAGTCCCTGGTATCTTGAGACACAAACACACACGCACACAGAGGCAGGCAGGCGTGTGGGGTTGGTCTCTGCAGAGTATTTACATCCACGCCTGCTCTAATGGCCGCTACAACAACAGACAGGGAGGCATGGTGGAGCTGTGTGATCTGGAGAGCAGAGCAGGGCTCCCTCTACCCCCTCCCCACACTTTAACACTCAACAGATGGACATGCCTTCTCGCCCCCCCCCCCCCCCCCCCCCCCTCTGCTTTTATTGGACCTCTAATTATGCTTACACGCCACATCAAAATAAGGCTCAGCATGCAATGCCTTTGCTATGGGGAGGAAGTGAGCTGGTCAGATGCAATAAACCATCTCACTGTGTAGAACTCGCCTGTAATTTAAGAAATCCGCCGGACATGGATGTACTGTACTGGAGGTGATGGTGGTGGTGGTGTACTGTACTGGAGGTGATGGTGGTGGTGGTGTACTGTACTGGAGGTGATGGTGGTGGGGGTGTACTGTACTGGAGGTGATGGTGGTGGTGTTGTACTGTACTGGAGGTGATGGTGGTGGTGGTGTACTGTACTGGAGGTGATGGTGGTGGTGGTGGTGTACTGTACTGGAGGTGATGGTGGTGGTGTACTGTACTGGAGGTGATGGTGGTGGTGGTGTACTGTACTGGAGATGATGGTGGTGGTGGTGTACTGTACTGGAGGTGTTTGTGGTGGTGGTGTACTGTACTGGAGGTGATGGTGGTGGTGGTGTACTGTACTGTACTGGAGGTGATGGTGGTGTACTGTACTGGAGGTGATGGTGGTGGTGTTGTACTGTACTGGAGGTGATGGTGGTGGTGGTGTACTGTACTGGAGGTGATGGTGGTGGTGTACTGTACTGGAGGTGATGGTGGTGGTGTTGTACTGTACTGGAGGTGATGGTGGTGGTGGTGTACTGTACTGGAGGTGATGGTGGTGGTGGTGTACTGTACTGGAGGTGATGGTGGTGGTGTTGTACTGTACTGGAGGTGATGGTGGTGGTGGTGTACTGTACTGGAGGTGATGGTGGTGGTGGTGTACTGTACTGGAGGTGATGGTGGTGGTGGTGGTGTACTGTACTGGAGGTGATGGTGGTGGTGGTGTACTGTACTGGAGGTGATGGTGGTGGTGGTGGTGTACTGTACTGGAGGTGATGGTGGTGTACTGTACTGGAGGTGATGGTGGTGGTGTTGTACTGTACTGGCGGTGATGGTGGTGGTGGTGTACTGTACTGGAGGTGATGGTGGTGGTGGTGTACTGTACTGGATGGTGGTGCTCCCGAACCACCCACCCACTCCCTGCTGTGCCCTGTGTCCGGAGAGTCAACTGTAACATAGAGAGGCTGCTGGATT